>QJNZ01000416.1:0-80411 GCA_004155055.1 Monosporascus sp. CRB-8-3
GCTCTACGCCCTCTGAGAGCAACATGTTCAAGGTATGCATATACCGTTGCTACGTCAAAATATGACAACGCCAGGTGATCTATGGGTGGTGCAGATTCAAAGTGATGTAATATCCTTAGAACAAGTCTTAAATACATGACAGTATATGAAGTATGTAAGATATCTGGAAGATGGCCAGCATTATTGTTTTTACCTTCCTTCGATGTGACTATCAATATCAGTTGATATAATCAACATAAGTGCATACATAGGTACCTACATATTTGCCTACATAAGTTGGCACCTAAGAGGCATGACATCCATACTAGGCAATGTAAGTTTCATATATGCGGTTATGTACATGTAGTGGTGCTGCTCATTCACGCCAGGGAAACATCGGCTCACTTACATATGTATGTCAACCTAATATGAATACAGTGAGCCCCTTCCGAACCTTAGTCGTCTTCTTTTCCCATTTCTCACAGCCCACGTGTGTTATAGGTACGTGACCCTTTGAACATACCTCTCAGGGACATACTACGCATAGGTAGGTACCTTGACCTAACGACCTCGTTGTAAGCGCCTAAACCCATATGCGCAGACGAAGACTAGAATTCTCCGCAAATTTCCTTTCTAGTACCAGCCCTGATATCCAGTCCTTCTTCCTTCTTGATGCCCGAGGCCTAGCAGACATCCCGCATCTCTCCGTACTCGTGATTTGCAGCCCACCAGCACCGGAAACCTCGAGGGAACGAGAACATAAAGTCTATATAATGGATGACCTTCTCGATCTGTAAGTTGATCACTTCCTACCGAGCCGGTATTGAACCGGCTGTGTTGTGTTGCCAAGTTCATTGACACATAAACCTAGCCACGGCTCAACTCCAGGCCAGCCTAGAGCTGACCAGGGTCGATCTGCACACCAGCTTTCGTCAGCTGACCTTCTCTCCGATCGCTCCTCTCGTGAAGGGCTTGCTCTTGGGATTTATTCGGCCCTAGAGCCTGCAGCAATTAACCCAACCTCGCCCGCACCCGCAGGTGCCCCCCAGCCAAATAATCGCCTGGCTCCGCTGTCCTTTCCGGCAGATTGTATTCCACTGAGCTGGGCCCCGCAAAAGCACAAGCCAGTCATGTCTACCCATGATTCCTCCCGGCGTCGCTCTGTCGTTGCCAATCTTATCGTCACCGGTATCAAAGGCCCCTCGGTGGATATCCTGGAGGCTATCCATAAGGAACTTGCCCGCATAGCAGAGGGTTCTACTATTGAGCTCCGAGGTAGCGCCCCCAAGGCTTTCGTACGCATCGAGACAAATTGCGAGCGCAGTTCCTTAGCCCTCATCGAGAGGGCCCGGGACTTGACAAACGAGCTCCTCTCCGACAAGTCGGCGACCGCTTCCATCCTGTTTCAGGAACCTCTAGGCGTTCAGTCGAACGCACATGTCATCCTCGATGTCCAGGGTTCGGGTGCAAGACCCAGGCTGGACCGTCCCCTTGGCAGGCTCCAGAAATCGGATGAGTCCAGCGCTTTCGTGATGGAGGTCGGCCGCGCCATGTATCAAGGTCTAAAGAAGGTAGCTCGGCAAGGCTCTGATCTCACTTTGAGAGTACATTTCGGTCATTTCATTCTCCAGTCATACCCCCGGGGTCGCACATGTCTCGAGTATGAACGGTTTAGAGCCATGATGGATAGCCCTAGAGCTACCGGACGACTAGTGACAGAGTGAATACCACACCAAAACCTTCGGCCTTAAATCAGCATGCTAATATTCGCCAGGATGGCCGACATAGATCTGTCTAGAAATATCTTGGCCATGATACAGCAGAGTGATGGCCCTCTCCTCCCAACGGACAACCAGACACCCTCGGCCGCCGACGTTGTGCCAGAGCACATGGTTGAGGCTCATTGGGAGCAAGGAAGGCTCCAGGCGGATATCGTAACAATGCATGATGCCCAAACCCCCCCAAAGGGAAGTCCGCGGTACCAGCTGAACAGAGTAAGAACATTCCGGGTGAAGCCTATCCTCTCTGAATTCAATCTTACTGCTCTCAGCATTGGAAGGTAAGGGGCGTGATTGGGACGAATGTGTTATTGGCTGAACGAGTGGAAACAGGAAGTTCGACTGGAACATGGAGGCTTATAGAGACGAAGAGGTGGACAAGACAATCACTGGTGCAGACCAATACTTCATGTCGGCTACAATACGCATGCAATGTCGCGGATCTGAGGCTCACCCACACATCATATTAAACGCCAACCACGAGCTCGCCAAGGTGTTCAGAGATGTAGCCACCAGAAGTGTCTACCGTTTTAGATGGAGGACGACCCCTTATATCGTCGAGATAGCCATCAACCGCCGCTGGGAATCCATACCGGCCATGAGACAGCCGCCGAAGGTTGACTTTGGCATCGCCATGTACGGCGAGAATTGGGACCGACGATCTCAACGGGGCACTCGAACGGCCGGAAACGTATGGGGTGACGAATTGAATCTTTTATTCGGTGATGAAGACGGCTTAGCGGAAGATGCGGAGGGGAGAGTTTGCCGATTCGTAACGGTCGTCCGGGAAGTCCAGGACATATTCGAGAAAGCCTAAGGCGTCACGGAACACTGTGAACCGGCTAGGCAACCTATGTCTCCTGGAACAGGCCTCAGGCATAACGATGCCAGAGAAATACTTGGCCGGATGGGAAATCGCTCTGGGAGAAGCGCAGGATGATTTATGGAGAACGCTGCGGAACGATAGGCATTGGATTACGAGCAATCCGCAGCAGTGAACATTGCGCATCTGATTCGGTTGGTCGTACCTCCGCGTGGCCCGAGACTCCTGGAATGGGCTCAATGCCGATTTGACACCTGAGATGGGAACCCCGGCATTCCGAGGAAGGTCCCCGCGGCAGCTTCGCAATCTAGGAAGAGGGTGCTTGCGGTGGGGGGAGCTGCCAACTTTTGCCTCAGGACTAGGTAGTGTGTTAGTCCTTGTTTCCCACGAACTGACCTGATGGTGTCGATGTAATCAGAGACTTCTTACTTTCTTCGACGACGCGAAGGTTGTTGGACTTTGCCTGAACAATAGCCTCGAGCTCTTTGATACTTCCTCCGATCTCTCCAACCTTACTCTCGTAGAATTGAGCCGCCGACTTGATGTCCTATGTAGCTCGTGTCAGCGTATATCTATAAGCACGGTGCCAGGTTATGCATTTCCCCTGCGGCTAAGATCTGTTGCGACAGCGCTACCTTTTCAACATAGAAGCCAGTACCAACATCGATGATGACGTGAGAAGAGCTCGTGAGATTTCCACGGACGTAGAGGGAGTTGGTAAGCGGGACCAGGATAGACTTGTTCTCTAGATAATTCCACGTTTGTCAGACACTGGGACGGGTATAGGTAGGGGGACGAGGATAATAGGGATTGGCTACCACCAGATGGCAATGGAAGATGCACCTTGTAGAACGGACGGCCCGCTGCCCTGCACACAACGCAGGCATTCTCGGAACTTGGACTGCGCAGCGTGTAGTTGCGTGAAGGAAGAGGTGAGATGCTCGAGTTCTTCGTCAAGCTGTTTCTTGACCTGGGCAAGTTGCTGGGCACTTAAGCTCTCGAGACTGACTGTCCGATAGCCATATTCAGCTACACTATAACGCATAGTGATAAGTCCAATGGTGGGGGACGGTGACCGACCACTTACCAGCCTCGTTATTCCCACTCGCCATGGTGCCAGGCGCAGTTACAGTACTAGCTGAGAAATACACGCGAGCACCCTGGACATGAGGTGAAGTAGAGGTAGAATATGTGTGGGTGATTTGCGAAGGACGGGGGGAGGGGGGGCGGTTCCGTACGGCCAGGCTTGTCACTTTTTGATAGTGTAACCAGACGGTGCCCGCAGGAGTGGCCCCGCACTACTTAAACAGGCAGAACCCTTGTTTAAGAGCGGCGCCGATGATTACGGAACCTTTGTGCCCAAAGAAATAATATTTAAAAATAATATTACACTGATATGCATATTGAACATGATAATTAACATACTACGTAGGGAATCTCCGTCATATACATCGTTATCATATCATTTATCATTATTTATACATATTCACGTACACACGTGCATACATACATCCAAAAAGGAAGAGCAGAGAGAGAGGGACAAGGCATGCGAATTCAGTATGCCAATGTCATCATGGTTTGGGTATCATGGAAACAAAGACTCATTGCTCCTTGGCGGCCTCAGCCTCGGTGCTAGCCCCGTTTACCTCGGCTGCGGGCGGCGCCTGCGAACCCTGCTCTTTCAGCTGCTTGAGTTCACGCTCCAGTGCTTCCACCTTCTCTTCCCCCACTTTCTTCTCGCCCTCGAGGCGCTCCACGGTGCCCTCGGTCTCGCGGAGCTTAGTATTCAGCGCCGAGCTCTCACTCTGGCACTGCTCTTTCTCCGACTCGAGCTCCGCTGCCCTAGACTCTAGATCCTTCTTCGCCTGTGATCCTGCTTGTCAGCATTGTCTCGCGGGTAGGGGAGTTGCCGGCCTGCTTACCTGTTCAGCTGCTCTTAGGTCTTCCTCGGCCTTGGTGAGCTTGCTCTGCGTGTCTTGCGCCTGACTGCGAAGATACGAGATCTCAGCCGCTTGCTCATCACTCTGTCCCTGCAACTTCGCGCGTTCGTCGAGGGCAGACTTGATTTGGTCCTGAAGGGCTGAGGCCTCGGACTTGCCCTTCTCCAGCTCGGCCTCGTGCATCTTTTCGAGTGCCTTCTTCTGCTCCACGCCCTCAGCGGCTTCCTTCTTAACAGCTTCCAGGTCCCTGGCAAGAGTCGTGTGAGCCTCCTCCAGGGCCCTATGTTTTGCTTCCCACTCGGCTGCATCCTTCTTTGCTGAGACGACACCGTCTTCCGAATCTTTTTTAAGCTTGTCGTGCACCTCTTTCAGTTCAGCCAGCTTCTTCTGAGCCTCCTCAAGGGTTTGTTGGGCCGACAGAGAGCTTTCTTCTGAGCCCTTCTTGAGCCAATCATATGCCTCTTGCAGTTCGTTGAGCTTCTGCTGGGTCTCATCCAGGGTCTGCTTGGCTGACAAGGAGCCCTCTTCTGAATCTTTCTTCAATTGGTCAAGAGCCTGTCGCATGCCGGCCAGCTGATCCTGGGATTTAGCCAGCTCTTCATGTGCTGAAGAAAGTGCATCGTCGGAATCCTTCTTGAGCTGGTCGTATGTCTGCTGCAGTTCGCCGAGCTTCGCTTGAGCCTCGGCTAGGTCATTCTTGACCACGGAAAGCTGTCCAGCGGAGTCGTCGCTCAGCGTATCATATGCTTGTTGTAATGCGTCGAACTTCTGCCGGGACTCTGCTAGCTCCTTCTTCGCGGTCAATAGCTCGCCACCCGAGTCCTTCTGTAGCTTCTCGTATGCTTCTTGAAGATGACTGTGCTTCTGCTCAGAGTCTGATAGGCGCTGTTGTAATGAGGATATCTCTTGGTCGCATTCGCTTCTGAGGTTATCGTGCGTTTGCTGTAATGCTTGATGTTCAACCCGCGACTTGGCCAGAGCATTCTTCTCATCTTCCAGTGCTTTCGCGACAGACTCCAGTTCGATTTTGAGTTTGGCCTGCTCACTCTCGAGGGTCCCGCGCTGGTGCTCTGCTTCTTCGAGCTGTTTTCGAACGGAAGACAGCTCAGCTTTCAACGTGTCCTCCAGCGAAGACCGCTGCTGTACAGCATCGCCTACTTCCCTCCTGGCAGCTGCGAGCTCTTCCGCAAGCGTTGACTTCTCTTCTGCTACCTCCTTGTACTTGGCTTCCAGCTGTGTTAGCTGACCTCTGGCAGCGGCAAGTTCTTGGAGAGTCTTTGCGGCAGCCTCTTCAAGAGTGCCACGCTGCTCCTCCAACTTCTCCTTGCTTTGCTCTAGTTCCGACTCGAGCTTCGTGATCTGTTCTTCATTCTCCTTCTGCGACGAGGTCCATTTGATCTCGAGCTCCTCAACCTTCTTCTGCAGGGCTTCTGCTTCCTCGGATACCTCGGTAAGCTTCGCTTTGCTGTCGGCCAACTCCTTTTCTTTAGCTTCCAGGTCCTTTTCCAGGTTCTCAATACTTTCTTCCCTTTCCGCAATCTTTTTTTCTATCGCTTCCCTTTCCTGCTTGGGGATCCCTTCAGAGCCATAGAAAGTGGAGAGGACGTTGCCCATGTCGGCTGCGGGGGGAGGAGGAATTGGCGAATAAAGTTGCTCAATTGGATTAGACGTTGGGGTCTACTCCTCGGGTAGGGATTGAAGAAACCTCGTAGTGCAGTGAGCTTCACAGTCAATGAAGCAAAAAGAGTGAAAAAGACACCGAGGGGGGCATTAGTGACCGGTGAACGGAAAGTGGGAAGAAGATGAGAGACGGTCAAGTTTTTTCTCAACTTGATTGGAAGAGGGGTGGAGGAGGGGGAGCTGGTACTAAGAGAAAGGGTCCATGCGGCGGTCAAGGCTAACCACATGAAATGGTCACCGAGGCGGTTCAACAAACAGGTGGGGCTGGCCATCGGGAAGGAGCATTACCTACTTGCAACAGAAAGGGGTACTGTCAGGTAGCTAGGTAGGCTATAGCACACTAAGATAAAACCACTCTTTAATCGGAACTTATATATTCCGTTAATAGGTTATATAAAATCTATATAAACGAAAAGTATACGTATTTTACTTATTATAATTATAATACTAATATCGTTTTTATATTATTTATTTATTTTTAAATTAATATAATAAATTATATAAATTAATATATTAAATAGTTAAATAAGATATTATATAAATAAATAACTTAGATAAATAAACGAATTAAAAAAATATTTTTAATGTTAATATTATAAAGTATTATAAAAAAATATTAATAAAAAAATATTTATAGTTTATATTAAAAATAAAAAGGGTAATAATAAAAGTATAATTTTATATATATTATTACTTTTATTAAAGAAAACGTAATCGTACTATTAAATTAAATAAATTAATACATTATACTATCTCGGTTATTAGGCTTTATTAAAACCTAGCCTTTTTATAGGTATTTTACTTTAAAGTAACCTTAAACTACCTAGTTATGCAAGCCCTTATCGATAATTATTTTTAATTAAATTCTGGACGGTTTTCGCAATCCGGAACAACCGGACAAATTATCGCTTGTAATTTTCCAGCTTATATCGAACTAAAAGTTAAACTTCGAAATTTTTAAACCTTTTACTACTTATATTTAGCCTTTTTAATAATTCATTTATACGGTAAATATTTTTTATTGTAAAGTTATATAACTTTTAGTTGTTTTTAGTTATATAAATAAAATTATATCTAAAAATTAAAAATAAAATCCGTTTTTAAAAAAATCGGTTAAATTAACGGAAATATCGATATTTTTAATTTATTTTAAAATTTTATAAAACTTTTTAAAAAAACGTTTTCTGTAAAACCTTTATATTTATAAAATACGAATATCTTATAATAATAATTACCCGGCATATTTTAATTATTTTAAATAATAAGAGTTCGGAAACCTATAAAATTAATCCAAATTAAAAATAATTAATTTGAAATTTCTAACCCTTTTTCCTAATTAATATCTGACATTTTTAATCGTAAAACTGATAAAAAGTTATAAAATAACTATTTTATACGAACTTAAGGTTTACCGTAAAAAGCTTAATATCTTCTAAGTTATTACCTTTTAAGAAATTTCCCCTATTAAACCAGCTAAAAAGTATAAGGTTTATTAAGGTCGAAACTTGTAGATATTATATAATTAATTTCGAAATAAAGCTTTTCGTAACCGAAACGTATAATTTATTATTACCGTAAAAACTATTAATAATGACCGTATTTGAAAATATTAAGTAAAATATTAATTATATTAATTATTAATATAATTACTTCGTATTTTTTACTTAGCTTAAATAATACAGCTTAAACCTAATAATTCTATATATATATATTATTATATATTTTACTTTAAAAGCCCGATAGTATTCTTAATTTATAAAAATTAACATTAATCGAAAGAGAGATAATAAACGAATTTTTAATTTAAATATATAAATATTTTTTATTCTTTTTAAAAAAGAAGTAATCGTACAGGTTAATTAAATAAATTAATAAATTATACTACTTTAATTACTAGACTTTATTAAAATTTAACCTTTTTATAACTTTTATTAAATATTATTTTTAACGAAATTTTAAACGGTTTTCGCAATCCGGAATAGTCGGATAAATTATTATTTATAATTCTTAAACATATATCGAATAAAAAGATAAATTTCGAAGTTTTTAAGTTTTTTACCGTTTATATCTAGTTTTCTAGTAATTTCTTTATACGGTTTATATTATCTGTTTTAAAGTTATTTAATTTTTAATTATTTTTATTTTTATAAATTAAAGTGTATTTAAAAATTAAATTGAAAATCTCGTTTTTTTAATAAAAAGTGTAATAATATTAACGAAAATATTAATATTTTTTATTTGTTTTATAGTTTTATAAGATTTAAATATTTTAAACGAAATATTTTCCGTAGAAATTTTATAATTACGGAATACGTATATTTTATAATAGGAATTACCGGCTATATTTTAATTATTTTAAATAGTAGGAATTCGAGAAGGTATTATAAAATTAATAAATAGTTAACGTGCTATATAAGTAAGCGGGATATATAAATAAGCGAGGTAATTTTTATTACTATTTTAGTTATTTAACTTTAATCGTTTATTATTTTATATTAATATTATATAACGTTTTTTAAAAGAAGCGAGAATAAATTTAATTATTTAAATTAAAAATCGCAAACCGATATTAAGTTATAAAAAGTTTAGTTTTATTATGACGGCTAGGCTAGTTAATTAACTATTAAACCAAGTCGTACGGTTTATATTGGCAGTCGTATTGTAGGAGTCTAAGTAACGAAGATAACTTAGTTACGTTTGGTAATACTAAGGGCGTTTTGGGTAACCAAGTTGTATTGTAAACTATCGCTACTTAAGCTATGGAATAAATAAGCGTATATATTTTTTCTTAATTTATTGGCTTATTTTTGGTAAGTTGGTGATTTAGCTTACTGGTTTATTTTTGGTAAGTCGGTGATTTAGCTCATTGGTTTACTCCTGGTAAGTCGGTAATTTAGTTACGTGATTTGATTTATTTAGGTCCTGTTTCGGCCTATTAGGACCGTTTTCCGAGACCTCCCCTTTACTGGGTCGTAATACGATCTTTTTTTTTCCAGGATCTTTACCTTTAAGGATTTTTTCTTTTTTTTTGTAAGTCCTTATTTTATTATGTTGGGTTGCGTTACTAAGGGTCGTTCGCGTAAAACAGAGCAGCATTATACCTTGGTTAACTTAATTAATTTGGAAAATTTTAAAGCGATAGCGTATTTTTTTTTGTTTTTTTAAGGGATTTAATTATTAAATAATAACGGGAGTGTCCCGTTGCAAGAAGTATGTCCGTTACGGCCGTTTTTGTAATAGTACTGGTATCCCCGTAACGATAGTTAACCGTTACGTTGCCGAAGTCCGTTATTTAAAAAAAAAAGAACTTATTACGGAATAAGCCTTTGCCGAATCTTTAACTTCGTTTGTTTCGTATACGTAAATAACGTTAATAATATCAGATTTAGGGTGCTAAATTTGTAAATTACGCCTTATAATCCCTGGATAAATAGGACGAGTTTAACCGTTAAAAGTCGGAGTCGGCGGTAACTGTTTAGGTTTTTAAGGGTACTGATATTATTAATTGGAGTGCTATTAACCAGGGCCTCCCTTTTTTGGATAACGTAAACTGGGACGCGTTTGTTACTGGTTCCGGCATTATTAGTAAAAGTTTTTTAATAGGCGTTAAGCGCCAGTAAGGTTTTTGGCAGGTTCCCAGGTATTTTCGGAGTCTGGGTAATTTTTTTATTTAATTAAGTATTAGGTAAATCTTTTTTCTTTTCGTATATCGAATATTTTTTTAATTTTATATATTTTCCTTTTTTTTTCCGCCTTTATATCGTTTTATGTTATGTATATTTTAATGGTATCCGTTATTAATTCGAGTAAGGAAATATAAAAGATTAGATAAAGTTTGACCTTAGGTGGTAATTTTAATTGATAGTTATTTTTTAAGATTTTCTTAGCGATTTTGTATGGGTTAATATATTTGAAATCGAGTTTTTGGTTTAGGCGTTTAATTTTGATATTTTTGGTGGTTAGGTAGATTATTTCCTTTTCCGAAAAAGTTGGTTTTTTTAATTTTTTCTGGTTGTAATGTTTATTTATTTGTTTACGTATAAACCTAAGTTTTGTTTTTATTTCTTGATGTAATTATTTAAGTTGTTTTAAGGTAAGGATTATTTTGATATTGATTGGTTTTTTCTTTTATATTTTTTTGTAAATTTCTGGGGTGAAACTAAAGTTGGCGGTTATTAGAGTCGTTTTGATGCTGTTGTAGTAGTTGGTATTGTAGGTTAATTGCGTAATAGGTAGTTTTTTAATTTAATTGTTTTGTTTATAGTTGATGTAATATCGTAGGTACGTTTTTAACGTTTAATTAATTTTTTCCGTTTGTTTATTTGTTTATGGTTTAAAAGCGTTTAATAGTTTGTAATTTAAGCTAAGTTATGTTATTAAGTTTTGTTAGAATTTTGAAATAAAGGTTATGCCTTTATTTGAAATAATTTCTGCTGGTAATCTATGTACGTTATATATATATCGAAAGAAAATGTATGTTATTTATTCGGTATTTGTGTTTTTATTGTAAGGTAAGAAATAAGAAAATTTTATAAATCGGTTAACGATTATAAAGATATTATCGTAATGTATGCCTGTAGCTGGGTTTTTTGATAAGGGAAGTTTTGTAATGAAGTTAAATATGATTGAGTTTTATGGTTGCTTAGCGATTGGTAATGGTTGTAGTTTCCCGTAAGGTTTATGTCGTTTGGCCTTTGTCTTAGCGTAGATATCGTATTGTTGTATTATTTTCTGTATAGTCGATTTTATCCTAGGGAAGTAGTATGTTTGCCGTATGCGTTTTAGGGTTTTATGGATTCTTGGGTGTCCGTATAGTTGGTATTTATATATTTTTCGTATTAAGTTTTTTTAATGTTTTTTTGGTATATGGGTTTTATTTGTTTTTTGGTTATTAGGTAAATTATCGTGATATTGTTATATTTCTTTATATATGTTTGGTGTAGATATTTTAATAGTATTAATATGTCGTTATTATAGGTGTTTTTTTGTCGTCCAGTCGAATACGGTTTGTTATATTTTTATTTTAGGATTTTCCAGATTTAATCGTTTGTTAAAAGCGTTCGTTTTACCGTTTTTTGATTTTTTGTGATAAATAATAACGTAATCGAATTTTGAGAGGTATTTTGCGTAACGTAGTTATTGTCCGATTAGTTTTTTTATGGTTACGAAGTAAAAAATGTTTTTATGGTTTATATATACTTTTACTTAATACTGGTTCCCTTTAAGATAATGTTTGAATTTTTTGAAGGCTTTAATAATGGCTAGGAATTTTTTGTCGTAAATAGGGTAGTTAAGTTTAGTATTATGTAATTTATAAAAGTAAAAGGCGATAAGGTGTAGTTTTTCTTAATTGTTTTGTTAGTAAATTATTATTTTTAAAGTAAAGTTTAAAGCGTTAGTTTCGAATTTTATTAGTTTGTTTGGGTCGTATATTATTAGAATAGGTTCGTTAGTAAGGGTATTTTTAAGTTGCTGGAAGGCTTTTTTTATAGTTAGAGCTTATATGAACCGTTAATTCTTTTTGGTAAGTTCCGTTAATGGTATTGTAATTTTGTTAAAGTGTTGTACGAATTGTCGGTAATAGTTAGCAAGTTTAAGGAATGTTTGTATTTCCGTGATATTAATAGGCGTTTTCCAGTTTTTGATTATAAAGATTTTTTTAGGATTTATTTTAATATATTTTGGGGTAATAATATGTCCTAGGTATTCGATTTCTTAGGTATAAAAGGTATTTTTTTTTGCGTTGATTAAAAGGTTGGCGTTTTGTAAAGCTTATAAAACCTTATAAACGTATTTTGTATGTTTTTTTTTTATTTTTAAATAAATAAGGATGTTATCGAGGTAATATATAATAAAGATATTAAGGTATTTTCGGAGTATATGGTTAATTATCCGTTGAAAAGTTGCTGGTACGTTCGTAAGTCCGAAAGGTATAACGAGGTATTCGAATAATCCGTATTTCGTTTTAAAGGTTGTTTTTTATTTGTTTCCGGGTTTAATTTGGATCTGGTTATATTTTTTTTTTAAGTTTAAGGTTGTAAATTATTTGGCGTTTTATAGTCGGTTTTTAATTTCGGTAATTAGGGGTAGTAATGTTTTATTTTTAACGGTAATATTATTAAGTTATCGGTAATTAATGATAAGTTATAATTTCCCGTTTTTCCGTAAAATAAAGAATATTGGATATTTTATTAACGATTTGGAACGTTATATATATCTTTTTCGCAATTTGTTTTTTAAGTAATTGCGAAAAACGTATAATTTTATTTCGTTTAGATTATAGATGGGATAGAAAGTAATTATTTTATTATTTTTTAAAATTATTTTATAATTTTATTCGTTATATTATAATAATTTCGTATCGAATTTTTTTCGAAAAAATTTTTTATATTTGTAATATCGTAATAATATTTTTGTTATTTATTTTAATAGTTTCTTAAGTTATGCTTATAAATTATCGTTTATCTGTTAAAATTGTATCCTAAGATTTACGATAATACGCCGTATTTTTTTGTTATATCTTTTGTTTTGAATATATCTTATTTTTTTAGGTAATAAGGTTTTTATTATGTTTTTATGTTTGTATTTATCGTTTTTATCGATTAAATATTAAAATTTTATATTATTTACTTTTTGTTTTATATTAGGAAATAAACGAAAATTTACTTAATTAGTTTTTTAATCGATTAAGGGGTTATATTAACGTAGCTATGGTTTTCCTAGGATTATATCGTATTTATTGTATAAAATAATGTTAAAATTAATAATTTATTTTTTTTTTCGACGAAGGTTTTAAAATAATTAATCTTGCGTTTAACTTATTTATCGTCATAGGTAAATCTTTAATTTTCGGCATTTTCGACTTTATAGGGGTAACTTTTCTCTTTTTATAGTAATTTTAATTAATTTATTACCTTTGGATTGATATAATTTATAGTTATTGCTTTGTAATTTACTATTACGGTGTATTAGTTTTTTTTAATCCGTATTTATATAATGATAGTATTATTGCCAGTAGTTCTAATCGTTGTATTTAAAGCTTTTTTAAGGTATTATAGCTTAATTTCCTTTTTTTCGTTTACCTGCAGTTTTTTTATAAATAACGTTATTTTTTTTAAAGTTTATAAAAATTTTCGTAATATTTTTTTATCCCGATTATTTTATGTTTAAAGTTCTTTTAATTATTTCTTTATACGTATTATTTATTCTTGTAATTGCTTGAATTACTGTCGTATGTTTAGTTGTTTATAGGTTTGTTTTATGAGGGTTTTAATAGTTGTTTCGTTGGGTAATGTTGTTTATGAATTATTATTTTTTTATTGGTCGCCGTATTTTTTTTCGTTTTCCGAATTCCATTGTTTTTTTTGGTAAAACTTTTAATTTTTTTTTTGATTGTTTTTTTATTTTTTGGGTCGGTAATAAAAGCTAGTTGGATGCCCAGATTGGTGATAGCTTGCTGATAATGTTTTTTTACCGTTCTTTGGATTAAGTTCTTTTTTGTCTGATAGTTGTATTATCCGAAATAACAGAAAAGGTCTTTTTATGGGTATAATTCTCTTGGTGGCCAGTTTTATAGGGTTACTTTCTGGTCGATTTCGTTTTAATTTACAAACGATTGTAAATGTCGATATTATTGTTAATTATTTTTGTTGGTTTTTTTTTATCGTTTGAAATTAAATCTTTATTGGTATATTCGAGTTATGCGTTAGTAAATCGCCTTTTTTTACTTTTAGTAAAATTGGTATTTGGGTTTGTTATAATAAATAACGTAAACCTTTATATGTCGTTTTAGTTTTTTTGGATAAAGGTTCTTTTTTTATTTATAATGTTTTTGTAATTATTTTTACAAAGTTAATTAATTTTACTTTTTTTATTACTTTTTTTGTTGGGATTAAGTAAGTAATTTTTTTTTAGTAAGGGCTTTTTATTTTAAATAATCCTTATGTTATTGTATTACCGTATATCGTGGTTGGATTATATTAATTAACTTTTTTTTTTTTATTGTTTTGTTATTATTTTTTAAATATACGGTTCCAGTTATTTTATCGAGGTTTTTTAGGTGCTTTATATTAAAAGGCTTTATATTTTACTTTACAGTAGTTATAATATTTAAATTAAGGTTAATTTTGTTACCGGACCGTTTTAATTTCTATAAGGCCTAGTTAAGTCCCATAGGAAATGGAAGATGTAATACGTTTATTCTTTTGGTTGGGTTTGTTAAATTTATATCGTAAAACGTATTAACCTTTTTTCTTTTATTATTTCTTAAATTGTCGGTTATTAATCTTTACCGTTTCGGTTATATATTTGCTTAAAAAAGTTAATTGTTCTAATTTGATTATTTCGTTTTTAACATTATTTTTTAGTTCTTTATAAAATACGTTAATTAGGGTATCGTCTTTTTCGTTTATTTATCTTATTTTAATTATTAGGTTTCGGAATTTTACTGTATATTTGGACGTTGGTTTTTTTTGTTACAGTTATAAAATCTTTTATGTAGCAGTACGTTTTTTATTAGGGTTATTAAAATTGGCCTTTAATTTTTCCTTAAAGTTGGAATAACTGGCGAAAAGTTCTTTGGTAAATATCTTTATATTATTTTCCGTTTTTTCCAGATAATTCCTTATGGTTGGTTTAAATTAATCGAATGCATCCCCGGTAAGGAACGCCGCGACGGTAAGGATTATGTTTTCCGGATTTTCAAAAGCTAGGAACCGTAAGTATATTTATATTTAAATAAGGAAGTTTTAAACGTTAATTTTCCCATTATAAGGTTGGGATTTTTTGGCCTTAATTTTCGAAATATTAAGGTTTTTTTTCGTCGTTTTTTTAAGTCGTAGAATTTCCGCCTTTAGTTTTTTAAGCTTATTTTAAAACGATTAGTTCGTAATATTTTCCTCGGTATTAGGGGTTATTTTAACAGTTCGTATAATTGCTTAAAGTTTGATAATATTATTAAATAAAAGCTTGTAACGTATAACGGTTAGGCTAATTAATTAATTATTAAACTAAGTTATACGGTTTATATTAATAGTTATATTATAAAAGTTTAAGTAACGAAAATAACTTAGTTACGTTTAATAATATTAAGGGCGTTTTAAGTAACCAAGTTATATTATAAACTGTTATTACCTAAGTTATGGAATGAATGAACGTATATATCCTTTCCTAACTTACTAGCTTACTCCTGGTAAGTTGGTAATCTAGCTTACTGGCTTACTCCTGGTAAGTCGGTGATCTAGCTCACTGGCTTACTCCTGGTAAGTCGGTGATCCAGTTACGTGATCTAACCCATTTGGGTTCTGTTTCGGCCCACTAGGACCGTTTTCCGAGACCTCCCCTCTACTGGGTCGTAACATTTATTTATAAAACGATATATATTACTTTAAATACGGAATTTAATAGTAAATGCGTACGAGCCGATATTATTTTTCCTTTGTAAAAATTAACGTTAACTGAAAAAACATTTATTATTAATTAAATTTTAAACTTAAATATAGGAACGTTTTTTATCCGGTTTTAATAGGTTAAAAATATAGCTAATATAGTTTTAAATTAACGTATTACGAAACGTATTACAATTAATTAAACTTTAAATTTTATTAAATAGTAATTTCTTAAAAAACACGTTTAAATCGGAAGCTTAATTTTTAACAGATTTTATATAAAAATTTAAAAATATTTCGTAAATAGTTCGCATATATTCGAGTAATAATTACGAAATACGTTATTATAAAAAGAGATGTTTATAATTTTAACTATATGAAATTTTTATTAAACCTTTTTATAATAATAGGAATAGTAATTATTAATACTAAAAAATATATCAAAATTAACGAAATATAAAAGTAAAAGAAATTATAATTTTTAAAGTTATTAGTTTTTATAATTAAGTTATACCGTTATTTGTTATTATAATAAGGGAAAATTACTTTAAAACTTAGTATTACGATATTTTATTAATAATAACCGACTAAAAAATAGTATTAAATAATAATAGTTAGATAATAAATAAATTAAGTTTAAAATAGATTTAATTTAAGGTTTACCGCGAAAAGCTTAACATCTCCTAAGTTATTGTCTGCCTTTTAAAAGATTCTCCCTACTAAATCAGGGCATAAGGTTTATCAAGGTCGAAGCTTGTCGGCATTGCGCAACAGTCGGCTTCCGAATAAGGTTTTTCGGGACCGAGGTATACAATTTATTATAACCGTAAAAACTATTACTAATTACAGCATTCGAAAATATTAAGTAAAGTATTTATTATATTAATTATTAATATAATTACTTTATATTTTTAATTTAGCTTAGATAATATAACTTGAACTTAATAACTTTTTAAAATTGATTTAATATTTTTATAAATGTATATAAATACGTACGAAAAGTTAAAAAGGTTTTTTTATTTTTAACGGTTATAAAAATTATTATTAGATAAAATTCGAAGAATATTACGTAAATTACGACCCTATTACGTTTTATATATTTGCGTATTTTTTATATCGGTTTTAACTCTTTAACGTATCTTTTTTTTAATTAATTTATTTATTATATATCGAAAATCTAACATAATGTTATTATATTTATATTAGCTTAAAAAATATCGCCGGTTTTTACGATATCTTTAAAGTTCTTATAAAGTTTATTAATATTAAATTTAAATTTATAAAAATTAATTTTATTTAATTTAATTTTAATACCATTTTTTCCGAATTTGAAAATTTTCTAGTTATATCTACGTTAATTATTTTTCCCTTTTACCTCTGCTGATTTTTTTTCCCTTACGAAAACCTTTAAGAATATCCGTAAAGTAATAAAATAAAAACGATATTTACAAAGGAAAATTGAAAAGTATTAAGGTAGCTTACCTATAAAAATATTTAAGTCGGTTAATCTTATAATAAAAAGTTATATATTACTATTATATAGAGCCGTTTTTTTGCCGGGAAAAAAACGGTTAGTTACGCGAAACGAATTATATCTTAAGTAAACGTGAAAAGGCTAAAAATAAACCCCTTTTAAAAAAGATATATTTATTATATAAAGGGGATAAACTTTTTTAACTGAAAAATATAGAAATAATAAAAAATATAATTAATAGCGGCTAAAGAAGGTTATTATAAAAAGGTTAAAATAAAAAACAGAAATATAACTTTTATAGTAAGCCCGAATATAATACGCATATTTATAAATAAATTATAAAAACGTTTAGCGGAAAAAATTCCGATTAATTCAAATTAATACGATATATTATCATTAAGTTATTTAAATTTATCAATACGGAATATTAAAAAGTGTCCCGTTTAATTATATATCTTACTTATATAGTACGTAATAAAGTAGTTCTTTTATACGGATATAAAGTTTAACGTAAAAAGTTTAATATTTAAGTTATTATTATTATTTTTAAAAATTTTCTTGCCGAATTAATTAAAGGGCATAAGGTTTATTAAGGTCGAAAATTATCGGTATTACGTAAATAAGTTTTTAAACTGATATTAGTTAAGATATTACGTATTAACGGAAACTTAATAATTGGTTTCGAAATAAGATTTTTTATAACCGAAACGTATAATTTATCTTGATGGTAAAAATAATTATTATTTTAAAGTATTTAAAAATGTTAGATATAATCTTTGCTATATTAATTATTAATATAAATATTTCGTGTTTTTAATTAATTTAATTAAATAATTTTAATTTATGTTTAATATATATATATTATAATAAAATTTATTATTTATTTAATATTATATTATATGTAACATATTATACTACCTTGCTAGCTAAATCACCTTATAAGCCGCTTTTATTAATGTATTTATTATTTAACTTTTATTAATAATTATTTAATATTAATAATGTAAAACGTTATATAAAAATTTTAAAAATAAACTTAATTATCTAGGTTAAAAAGCGAAAGCCGAAACTTAGTTTTAAAAAGTTAAATTTTTTTTAATAAAATCCTTAAATTTACTTTAAAAGCCCGATATTACGGTTAACGCGCTTAAGCTGATATTTTTTTTTTTCAATTTGCGAAAATTAATGCCGATCGAAAATTTTTTTATTATTAAATAACATTTTAATTTAAATACGCAAAGGTTTTTATCCGGTTTTAATACCTTAGAAATATAGCGAATTTACTACTAGCTTAATACGTTATAGTACGCGTTAAAATTAACTAGGCGTCGAAATTTGTTAAATAGTAAAAAAAAAAAAAAAATTAAATACGTTTAAATTAAAATATTAATTATTAATGGGTATTATACGAAAATTTAAAAATATTTTATAAATAATTTAAATTTACTTGAATTAGTAATATAAAATACGGGAATATAAAAAAGGATATTTATAATTTTAATGAAATTAGATTTTTAATAAAGTTTTTTATAATAACGAATATAATAATTATTAACACCGAAAAATATCAAAAATATCAAAAATTTAATGAAAAATAAAAAATAAATTATATTTATTTAAATTACTAATTTTTAAAATTAAGTTATAACGTTACTTATTATTATAACCGGGAAAAATCACTTTAAATTTCAATTTCGGAATAATTTATTATTAATAACCGATTACAAAATTATATTAAATAATAAAAACTAAATAACGAACGAATTAAATTTAAAATAGGATTAATATATCGATTAATATATTTAAACGTATACGAAAAAATCGAAACGTTTTTTTATCCTTAACGGTTACGAAAGTTAAAAATATTACATTAATTACGATATTATTATATTTTATATATTTACGTAATTTTTATCTAAGTTTTAATTTTTTACTTTATTTTGTTTTTTTACTTTAAAATATGTTTATTCGATATATATTAAAAATTTAATATAACGTTATTATATTTATATTATTAAAGAAATTTTTTTCCGATTTTTACGATACGTTTAAAGGTATTATAACGTTTAATAATATTAAATCCGGATTTGCGAAAGTTAATTTCATTTTATTCGATTTTAATTATGGGTTTTTTAAATTCGAAATTTTTTCAATTATATTTATGTTAATTATTTTCCCGTTAACCTTTACCGGTTTTATTTATTTCCTACTTACGAAAACTCTTAAAAATATTACGGAAATAATAAGATAAAAACGTTATTTATAAAGAAAAATTAAAAATTACTAAAGTAACTTGCTAACAAAAATCGTTAAATCGGCGAATCTTTTAATAAAAAGTAATTTATTATTTTTATATAAGCAAGGTAAAGTGCTATTAAGGTATCTAGCTATATATATACATACAGGGAGCTAATTTATTTATTAAGTATATATATAAATTAATTTTACAAATACAACCGGGAAACACCCATTAAAAACCATTGAGCTATTAGGCCATTATTTTTATATAAAATTACTTTTTTTGAAAAAGAATTATTTAATTACGTAAAACGAATTATATTTTAAGTAAATATTAAAAAACCAAAAATTAATGTTTTTAAAAAAAGGGGGATATTTACTATATAAGAGGGATAAGTTTTTCTGGCCGAAAAGGAAGGGGGTAATAAAAAAAATAGTTAATAGCGGTTGAAAATAATTATTATAAAAAGGTTGCGATAAAAGAACGAAAATGTAGCATATACGATAAGCCTGGATATAATATGCGTATTTATAAGGAAGTTGTAAATATGTTTAGCGAAAAAAAAACGATTAATTTAAATTATTTTAATATATTATAAATAATTGATGTCAATTTTTAGTTACGAGGTACCGAAAAGCGGATTACGAGGTGGTTTAGCTCGTAAGGTAGTATAGTACGTTAATATAATTAATTAATTATTTTTAAACGGTAAATGAAATTATATTAGTATATTATATTAGCGAACGGCCTGAATAAACCAGCGGATTTTTTTTTTAATATTTCGTAATAACGAATTTATTTAAATTAATTAGATTTTCTATTATTAAACGTTTTTTATCTTTTTATAAATATACGTATTATATCCGGGCTTATCGTAAATATTATTTTTTCGTTTTTTAGTTTAAATCTTTCTATAACGGTTATTTTTTTTTATTAATTGTAAATTTTTATTATAATTTTTAATTATAAAAATCTTAACCTTTTTTATCAGGGTTAATATTATAGTCTGTAGTTTTTAGTTATTTTGTAGTAACTAACTAACTATAGTAGTTTTAGTTATGCTAATAAATAACTAATGTAGTTTTAGTCAGGTTAATAACTAACTACAGACTAATGTAGTTAGTCTTAGTTAGTTACTACAAATAACTAAAAACTACACCTTTTATCTATAAAAATTAAAACTTTTTAAAAGCTTTTTTTAATAAAATTTCTGTTTTTTTATATCTTTTTTAATTATTTTTTAATTTGTTTATATAAAAGGAAAAAAAATTAATTAATACTAAACCGAATATATCTTTTATTTATTACGCGTTAGTTATTTTTTTAAATATATTATAACTTTAAGAACTTTTTATTTTAATAAAACTTTAGCTTTTTTTAATATTAGCCTCCTTAGTAAAAAATATCTAATCATTATATTATTAAGCTTAAGATTTTAATATAATTAATATTAATTTATTTATTCGGCTTGTTATAAACTTAAGAAATCAATATTTTTTAAAATGCTTGCTTACACCCTATAAGTTATACATTACTAAAAATAGTTACTTTTCCGTTTTTAAAAGTCCTGCGTATAAATTATAAATCCCTAATTATTTTAGTTATAAACTTAACGTTTTAATACGTGTATAACTTATTTTTACTTAACGGTATCTAATTTATTCGCCGAGTTATTATTTTAAGAAAATTAAATTTCTTAAAATCTTCCCTTACACCTTATAAGTTATGTTTCCCAAAATTTGGTTTGTTTTCCTTTTTTTAAATTCATATATATAAGTTAAAAATCCTTAGTTAATATCTTAATATATTTAACGTTTTAGTATATGTATTTTTAATATTTATTTTAAAGAAACGAAAATACGAAGACGAAAAAACGAAAACGGAAAAAAAAACCATAAAGAATAAAAAGGATATCAGCAGGGAAAATTAATATTAAAATAACTGTTTTATATATATATATTATTTTTAAACCCTGTAAATTTTCTCCCTAGAGGAGATGTGACCGTGGAACAAAATTGAACAAATGGATAAATTGTGGTATCGGTTGCTAAGCTTCACCAAGCCCTAACCTTCTCACAGGCGTCTTACTCCAAGGTAACTTCAAACTGCCCTATTATGCAAGCCCCTATCGACGACCATTCTTAACCGAATTCTGGACGGTCTTCGCAATCCGGAACAGCCGGATAAACTATCGTTCGTAATCTTTTTCGTATCGAACTAAAAGTTAAATTTCGAAATTCTTAAGCTTTTTGCCGTTTATATCCAGCTTTCTTAACAGTTCTTTTATACGGTCGATATTTTCTATTATAAAGTCGTTTAATTTTTAATTATTTTTACTTATATAAATTAAATTATATCCGAAAATTAAAAGTAAAATCCGATTTTTTTAAGAAAAATCGGTTAAATCGACGGAGGTATTAATATTTTTAACTTATTTTAAAACTTTATTTAGTTTAAAAATTTTAAAAAAAATATTTTTTATAAAGATTTTACAGTTACGGAATACCGGTATCTTATAATAGGAATTACCCGGCATATTTTAGCTATTTTAATTAATAAGGATTCGAAAAGGTATCGTAAAATCGATCGAGGTTAAAAATAACTGGTTTAAAGTTCCTAGCCCTTTTTCTTAGCTGACATTTAATATTTTTAATTGTAAAACTAGCAAAAGGTCGTAAAGCAGCTATCTTATACGGACTTAAAGTTTACCGCGAAAAGCTTAACATCTTTTAAGTTATTATCTATAAGGCACTTTGTACAAGGCCTACTAGATCGAAAAGCTAAAAGGCATAAGGTTTATTAAGGTCGAAATTTATCGGCATTACGCAATAATCGGCTTCGGAATAAGGTTTTTCGTAACTAAAACGTACAATTTATTATTACCGTAAAAATTATTAATAATTGCCGTATTCGAAAATATTAAGTAAAATATTTATCGTATTAATTATTAATATAATTATTTCGTATTTTTAGTTCAGCTTAAATAATACGGCTTAAACCTAACAACCTTATAAACCTTGTAAATTTACTTTATTTAAATATTAATAAAAAACGTATAGTTTTAAGTTATTTTTAGTAATTAACTAAACTATATATAGTTAGTCTTAGTTAGTAACCTAAATAACTAATATAGTTTTAATTACCTTAATAACTAACTATAAACTACACGGTTTAGTTTATAGTCTAACTATTAGTAACTAATTATTAACCCTGTTTTTCATAATAAGAGATCTCTCTTTTTAAATACGAATATTTTTAATTAATCGGTATTTATTAAAATATAATTCGTTTTGAAAAAAAACCGTTTTTTAAAAAAGTAACTTTATATAAAAGTAATAAGTTATTTCTTATTAAAGGATTAACAGCTTTAATTATTATTATAAACGAGTTACTTTAACAATTTTTTAAAATAAATAATAACTTTATTAAGGTATTTTAATAATATTTTTAAAAAATCTTTAAAGGTAAGGAAATAACGGAATTAATAATGGTAAATAAAGAAACGATTAATATAAACATAATTAAATATTTTAATTTAAAAAAAACGCGATTAAAATCGAATAAAATAAATCCCGCTTTTATAAATCCGGATTTGTTCTAATAGCTTAGTGGTTGCGAGCCTAGGTGGCTTCTTTTTAATTGCTGCAGGCTTAGATACCCCGTTGCGATTGATTATAAGAGCTAGTTAGTTCGAATCTAACTTAGAACACCGTTTTCTAGGTGGCGCCAGCCTACAATGCTTAACTAATTAATGTTAGATATAGGGGACGTTAGTTATGTTATTATATTCGGCTAGTTACGGGTGCTTTTTATACGCGTGTAAATTTAATATAGTTTATTAACGGAATATATATTTTTTCGATAAAGGAGATTTTTTCCGTATATAAGGTATATTTAATACCTTTTATTAGCTGATATACCCTTTTAATACTTTAAAATATTTACGGTGTTAATCGTTATACTTTATTATTTTTAAAAGTTATAGGGGGTTTTTCAGTTATTTTTTTAATTAGGTAAATTTTCTTTTAAAATTATTTATAAGGTGTTTCTTAACCTTATAAAAGTCTCCGTAATATTTATTAATCTTTATTATTTTTTAAAAATATTTAAATAATTTACGTTATAAGTTTTTAATTAGTTTATTAATTAATACTTTACTTATAAGTATATGATTTATTTTAATTAAGCTTTCTTTATAATTTTTTATAATTAATAATTATATATACTTACGTATTATAATTTCGTTTATAATAAGACGACGTTAGTATTAATAAGTTATATAGTTTATTAATTATTATATTATATTTTATTTATTTGTTTAATATTTTAAATATTTAATAAATTTCTATTTTCGAATTATAATATTAACGTTTTAATTTCGATTAAATATAATATAATTCGATTAATAGTTTTATAATATACGTTATTAGGGTTTAGGTTAAAATAAGTAAGTCGGAATACCGTAAAGAGTATATCGGGTTACGCAGGGTTGATAATTAGTTACTAATAGTTAGACTATAAACTAAACCGTGTAGTATGTAGTTAGTTAGTAGCCTGACTAAAACTACATTAGTTAGTCAGTGCTCTGACTAAAACTAACTACATGTAGTTAGTCTTATAGTAAGTATTAGTTACTAAATTGTTATTTTCTTTATTTTTATATATAAATCTTTAATGTTAAATTTAAAAAATCCATTATTTTTAAAGTTATTTAAAATGAATTTTCTTTTATTTTTAAAACTTTTCTTTATTTAATTAGGGATTTATTTATTCAGGTTGTAATTAGTTAATGGCCTGACTAAAACTACAGTAGTTAGTTAGTTACTATAAAATAACTAAAAACTACAGACTATAATATCAACCCTGGGGTTACGTATTAACTATTACGTATAAAATAAAACCTTTTTTTATATTTATTAATAAAGTTTAAATAAGTTATTTTAAGATTTAGTAATAGTTAGATATTTATTATTCGTATGTTTGAAAGTTATTTTAAAAAAAATTAAGTATTAAGTTAATTAATTTATTTATAAAATCGGATTAAAATAATTTAAAAAAATAGGTTTGCTTTTAATTAATTAAATACTAAAAAATTCTTATAGGTTTTTATGTTTTATAAAGATATAACGTTTTCGAATTTATTACATTAATTAATTAATAAAGTTTTAATCTTTTTTACGGTATACTAGTATAATATTATTTGTAAAAAAAAAGATAAGTACCTTTTAATAAACAAAATAATAAGGTTTATAAGTAATAAATTTAAGTTTTAGTTTTTTAACCCTTCCGGTAAAACTTTTCCAATTTAATAACGGTAATTTTCTTAAGTTATATAAAGATTTATTAAAGTACGAAAAAAATTTACGTTAGAGGTAGTTTAAAGGCATTTTTATATATATTTCGTAAAGTATATTAGCGTTAACAAAAATATTAACGGCGTTATTTTATTTAAGCTTTAAATTAAATTTAATTACCGTAATAATAAACGTTTTAAGCGATTTTTTAATTAAAGTAAATATGTATATAGTATTATAAACCGTTTTAAATTATTAATTATTTCATATAATAAAACGTACTTTATATTTTTATAATTAATTTTATTTATTAAATTTCTTATTACTATATTAACGATTAATTAGAATAGTTAAAGGCTTTAGGAACTAATTAAATTAATCGTATACAACCATTTGTTTATTACCGTATATTAATAACCCGTATTACGTTTTTTTATCCGGCCTATTAAAGGGAACGATTTTTTCGGAGGTACTCTCCTTTTGCGCTGTATAATCCTTTATATACGTACTTAATAAATAGATTAACTTTCTATACATAGCTAGCTAAATACCTTAATAGCACTTTACCTTGTAAAAATAAATAAATAAATAAATAAATAAATAAATATTAAATACGTATATTTTAAATTAAAATTTCTTTTTAAAGCGATTTTAATTCTTAGAGCTCTTATAAATAATGGAAAACGTTAATAATAATATTATTATTAATATATAACTTATATTATTTTAATAAGAGTTAATTATTTAATAATAACGTAAATTAAGCGAATAAAACTTTTAAATATTAAGTATAAAAGATAATAATTATATTATTATATTCGGCTACTTACGGATAGTTTTTATATGCGTATAAATTTAAAAAGAAAATTAAAAGCAAAACCCGATCTTTCCCGGAAAGGTTATTAATATCTACATAAATGTCGATATATTTTATTCGGCCGGTTATTTTATTTAGATCGGGTAACTTAATTAAAACTATCTTCGTCGGGATTCCGGAAATACGGAATATTAGGGCTTTATATTCGGACTTAACCGGCATATTTTAGTTATTTTAATTAATAAGGATTTAAAAAACCTTAAAATTAATCGAGGTTAAAAAAAAAACGTAAAACTGGCAAAAAGTTGCAAAGCAGTTATCTTATACGGATTTAAGATTTATTACGAAAAACTTAATATTTTTTAAGTTATTAAGATTCCCTTTACCAAATTAGCTAAAAGGCATAAGGTTTATCAGGGTTAAAACTTGCCGGCATCGCGTAATTAATTTCGGAATAAGGCTTTTCGCAACCGAAATATAATCTATCGTTACTATAAAAACTATTAATAATTACCGTATTCGAAAATACTGGGTAAAGTATTTATCGTATTAATTATTAATATAATTACTTCGTATTTTTAGCTTAGCCTAGATAATACGGCTTAAACCTAACGACCTTATATATAATTATATTATATTAAATATAATACTTTAATATTAATAATTAAAATATAAGATATATTTATATTTATATAAAATTAAGGATTTTATTAATTTATAATAAATATATAATAAACTTTATTATATTTTAATTATTTTTAAAATAAATATTAATTATTAATTAATAAATACGTAAATATTAACGAAAGGTTTTATAAGGTTGTTAAGTTAAAGCCGTATTATCCAGGTTAAGTTAAAAATATGAAGTAATTATGTTAATAATTAAACCGGCTAAATATTTTATTTAATATTTTCGAATACGGCAATTATTAATAATTTTTACGGTAATAATAAATTATACCTTTAAGTTACGAAAAGCCTTATTCCGCAACTAACTGTTATATAATGCTAATAAGCTTTAACCCTGATAAACCTTATACCCTTTACGGTTCAGTAAGGGGAATTTCTTAAAAGGCAGATAATAACTTAAAAGATATTAAGTTTTTCTCGGTAAACCTTAAGTCCGTATAAGATGGCTGCTTTGTAACTTTTTATTAGTCCTACGATTTTAACCTCGATCGATTTTACGATTTTTTAAATCCCTATTTATTAAAATAACTAAAATATGCCGGGTAATTCCTATTATAAAATACCGGTATTCCGTAATTATAAAATCTTTTCGGAAAACTTTATTTTTTAAATCTTTAAATTTAATAAAGTTTTAAAACAAATTAAAAATATTAATACCTCCATCGATTTAACTAACCTTTTTAAAAAAAATCTGATCTTACTTTCAATTTTTAAATACGATTTGATTTATATAAATAAAAATAATTAAAAATTAAACGATTTCATAGTAAAAAATATCGACCGTATAAAGGAATTGTTAAAACAACTGGATATAAACAGTAAAAAGTTTAAGAATTTCGAAGTTTAACTTTAAGACGATTATAAGTAATAATTTATCCGGCTGTTGCGGATTACAAAAACCGTCCAAAATTCGGTTGAGAATGGTTATTAATAGGGGCATAACTGGGTAATTTAAAGTTACTTTAGAATAAGACGCCTATAAGAAAGTTAAAGTTTAGTAAAGCTTAGTAACCGATAATAAAATATATCCATTTGTATAATTTGGTTCTACTGTTACGTCTTCCCTGAGGAGATAACGAAAGGTGTTAAAAATTTAATATATTATAAAAAATAATATATTGATTAAAGTTAAAAAACGACGTTAAAAAATTTAATATAACTTAAAGAATAAATGATTTATAACAGGGTTGATAATTAGTTACTAATAGTCAGACTACAGACTAAACCGTGTAGTCTGTAGTTAGTCATTAAGATGACTAAAACTACATTAGTTAGTCAGTAGCCTGACTAAAACTACATTAGTTATTCAGGCTACTAACTAAGACTAACTACATGTAGTTTAGTTAGTCACTAAAATTGACTAAAAACTACACGTTTTTTTTATTAATATTTAAATGAATTTTTTTTAAAATTAAAATGAAATAAAATAAATTTACGGGGTTTAAATATAATATATATATATATATATATATATTAAAATTTACATAACGTACGTTAAAAATACGTATAAAAGTAATTTAAATTTTTAAATTTAAAAATCGTTTTATATATATAAAACAGTTATTTTAATATTAATTTTCCCTGCTAATATCTTTTTTATCCTTTATATATTTTTTTTTTCGTTTTCGTTTTTTCGTCTTCGTATTTTCGTTTCTTTAAAATAAATATTAGATATACATATATTAAAACGTTAAGTATATTAAGATATTAACTAAGGATTTTTAACTTATATATATGAATTTAAAAAAAGAAAACAAACCAAATTTTAGGAAACATAATTTATAAGGTAGAAGGGAAGATTCTAAGAAATTTAATTTTCTTAAAATTATAACTTAGCGAATAAATTAGATACCGTTAAATAAAAATAAATTCTATACGTATTAAAACGTTAAGTTTATAATTAAAATAATTAAGGATTTATAATTTATACGCAGGACTTTTAAAAACGGAAAAGTAACTATCTTTAGCAATATATAACTTATAAGGTGTAAGCAAGCATTTTAAAAAATCTTAATTTCTTAAGTTTATAACAAGCCGAATAAATAAATTAACATTAATTAAAAGTATGTAATAAATATATTAAAATCTTAAATTTAATAACATAATAACTAGATATTTTTTACTAAGGAGGTTAATATTAAAAAAGGCTAAAGTTTTATTAAAATAAAAAGTTCCTAAAATTCTTAAAGTTATAATACGTTTAAAAAAATAACTAACGCGTAATAAAAAAAGATATAGTCGGTTTAGTATTAATTATTTTTTTTTCCTTTTATATAAACATATTAAAAACAAGAATTAAAAAAATATAAATAAAAAAACCAGAAAATTTATTAAAAAAAGCTTTAAAAAGTTTTGATTTTTATAGATAAAAGGTGTAGTTTTTAGTCATTTGTAGTGACTAACTAAGACTAACTACATTAGTCTGTAATTAGTCATTAACCTGACTAAAACTACATTAGTTATTCATTAGCCTGACTAAAACTACATTAGTTAGTCACTAGCCTGACTAAAACTACAGTAGTTAGTTAGTTACTACAAAATGACTAAAAACTACAGACTATAATATCAACCCTGATTTATAATAACTAATTAATATACTAATATTTTAATAATTAAAAAAATTAAAAAATAATAAGACTTTTAAAGTAATAGTTTAACTATAACTTTTAAGGATTAATTAATAATTATAATAAAATAAGGAATATTAAGATCAGTTAGTAATTAGGAAAAAAATTATTATATAATATTATAAATTTAATCACCGTGAAAACCATTAATAGTTGCCGTGTTCGAAGATATTGGGTAAAATATCTATCGTGTTAAATATTAGTGTAATTACTTCGTATCTTTGGCTCAGCCTGGATAATACGGCTTAAACCCAACGACCTTGCAATATTATAAATTTAATATTTAATGCTCTTCGTAACCGAGGCCTACAGTTTATTATTACCGTAAAAACCATTAATAGTTACCATGTTTAAAATACTAAGTAAAGTATTTATCGTATTAATTATTAGTATAATTACTTCGTATCTTGAGCTCAGCTTAAATAATACGGCTTAAACTTATTGAACTTGCAAAAATAAAATATTTATAAATTTAACCTTTATAAATTAATATATTTTTAATAAAAGCCTTATTTCTAAATCTGTTAATAATTAACGGATTAATAATAAATATATTAATAATACATATATTATTAAGCCGTTATTTTTATAAAAAAGGTTAATCTTTTTAATATCGTAATTTTAATTACGATATATTAATATTTAAAACAATTATTATTATTGATTTATTTTATTAGTATTTGCTATTTTACATTCTTTAAAATGAATTTATCCCAAGTTTTTTTAAAAAATATAGCGATATTATTTCGATTTTTAATATTTCTGGTATTAATTCGGATAAAATTAACGACGAAAATAAACCTGATTTTAAATTAAGACTTAATTACGAATTATTAATATATCTATTTAAAAACGGGCTATTTATACGGATTTTATTATTTATCGAAAGAACTAAATTTCGTAAAACGTTTATTTTTTATTTTTCGTAAGTTATTTTTATTATTATTTTATTATTATTATTATTATTTTTTTTATTAATTTTAACTTGCAAATATAATTATAAATAAATAATTAACATCTAACACTTTTAGTCGTAGGACTGGTAAAGGGTCGCAAAGCAGCCATCTTATACGGACTTAAGGTTTACCGCGAAAAGCTTAACATCTCCTGAGTTATTATTTGTATTCCAGGAAATTCCCCCTGCCGAACCGTAAAGCCAGAGCGCATAAGGTTTATTAAGGTCGAAACTTATCGGCATTACGTAATAGTCGGTTTCGGGATAAGGTTTTTCGTAACCGAACCGTATAATTTATTATTACCGTAAAAACCATTAATAATTACCGTATTCGAAAATATTAGGTAAAGTATTTATCGTATTAATTATTAATATAATTATTTCGTATCTTTAGTTCAGCCTAGATAATACGGCTTTAACCTAACAACTTTACATAAATAAATAAATAATATTAAACGGTTTAAAATATCGAATTTTTAATGTTAATATATATTTAAATACTTTTTAATTATATATAAGGAAAAAACGAAAAATAATATAAAAAATGTATTATTTAAATTTATTTTTAAATAATTTTTATTAGAATAATTAATTAAATATTAATAATAAACCTTATCAAAAAACGAAATGATATTTTTACCGGGTTCTTTTTAATTTAACTATACGAAAACGAATGTAAAATAATATATTAATAAATAATATTATTTTTAAATAAAAAAAGGTTATAATAAAATGTTAAACCTTATTATTAAAAATAATTTATGGTTTAATATTTCAAGGTTTAATTTTTTAAAAATTTATTAAAATATTATAACCTGTAATTTATTTATTTAATTTAAAATTATTTAAGTCATTTAAATATATATATATATATATTCCGTTCTTATTAATAAATAAAAAATTAAAATTATATTCAAAACGATTTATAAAAGCGTATTATTAACTTTTAACATTTAATTATATTTAAATATAGGAAAATCTTTTATTATATTTAATGTTTAGTTTTTAAATTTGAATATATTATTTATAAACGTTAATTTTTTTGGGAATTTCATTTAATTTATAAATTAATCGGGTTCGCAAACTTTTAACCGTATTATACGGTCGTCGATATCTTGGATACATTCGAAATTATATTAAAACATTATCCCTTTTTAAATATGGATAATATTTTTATGTTAATTATTTTACCGTTTTTAAATATATTAATATTAATTTTAAAACTAATACAACGCGAGATAACGCCCGAACTAACGACGTTTTTATTAATTGATTTTATAACTTTTTTTACAGCAATTCGAAAAACAATTTATTAATAATATGCGTTATATTACCTATATTATTAATCTTGTCTTTAACCATATATTAAAAGATTCTATAATAATGAAGTTAACTATTTTTTTTCGAATTATATTAATATTTAAATTCCCGGGTTACGAAAAAATAAGGAATTTACGAAAAAAAACCGAAAATTAAAAAAGTAAGTTAATTTATCGTGAATTATTTTTTATAACCTTTTTATTAGATTTAATTAATCGGATTCGTTAAATTGTTATTTTAACTACATATATAATCGATATTTATCGAGATTTTCCAAAAGGAATAAATAGAGTAAAAAACGAAGCTTTATTACTAGAAAATTACGGGAAAAAAGTTCTACCGTTTGGTTAGTATCAGGGTCGCAAATTAGTTACTAATAGTCAGGGTTGTGATTTAGTGACTAATAGTCAGACTACAGACTACACCTTGTAGTCTGTAGTTAGTCAATGCTCTGACTAAAACTAACTACATGTAGTTAGTCTTTTAGTAACTATTAGTCACTAAATTGTTATCTTCTTTATTTTTACATATAAATCTTTTATTATAATTTTAAAAAAACCGATATGTTTAAAGTTATTTAAAAGGGATTTTCTTTTATTTTTAAAGAATTTATTTATTTAATTATATATTTATTTATTAAGGTTGTAGTTAGTCAGTGGCCTGACTAAAACTACATTAGTTAGTCACTAAAAAATGACTAATAACTACAGACTACAGTCACAACCCTGCTGCTAATAGTTTAACTACAAACTACAAGTTGTAGTTTGTAGTTAGTTAGTTACCTGACTAAAACTAACTACATGTAGTTAGTTTTATAGTAACTATTAGTAACTAAATTGTTATTTTCTTTGTTTTTAAATATAAATCTTTTATTTTAAATTTAAAAAATCCGTTATTTATAAAGTTATTTTAAATTGATTATCTTTTATTTTTAAAAATTTTATTTATTTTATAATGTATTTATTTATTCAGGTTGTAGTTAGTTAATAGCCTGACTAAAACTACAGGATTATTAAATCTTTATCCGACTATAAAAGACGAAATAATTGCTTTATTTCGCCAGATATATACAGAGTGAGTTAAATTATTTATATACATTTAAAAAGGATTAAATAACTTTTTTTTTAAAAGTGTTAAATGGGAAAAAGAAGGCAATTCAGCAAATTTATCTTTTAACGAATTAAAACATAACCCTAGCGACGATATATATATACAGTCGCAAACGCATCTGGAAAAACAATTAAATATGTATATAAATAAAGGCCAATATCGGCGTGAGGTAAGTAAAAAGCTTTTACTAAAAGGCTCTTAATTATAAATAATAACTATTAAAAAACAGACGTTTTATTATGGTGGAAAACTAATCGACCCCGTTTTCCTATATTAGCTATAATAGCTAGAAAATATCTAGCCATTGCCGCTACTTTAACTTCGATTAAAAGGGTTTTTTCTATTTCTAGTAATATTATTATTAAAAACAGAAATAGTACATAACCAGAAACGGTTAAACAATTAACTTTATTAAAGAGTTGGAAAATTAAAAACATAAAAGCTTTGGAAATGCAATATAAGGAATATACAGAAGCAGAGGAAATAGAAAAATATAAAAAAAAGGTTTCAAATTTGATAATTATAATTCAAAAATAAAAAAAGTAAAAGCCTGTTTTAAATAGGATACAAACATTATATTTATATCATTTTAACTATAAACGCCTCCCAAATTTAATTATAACAGAAGAAAAGAAAAGGAAAACATAAGACGTAATTAGTTTCTTAGACCTATAACTCTACGAATAAATTAAGTAACGCTAATGAAAAATACGTTATAAAATATAAAATTATTAAGATATTTATTAGCGATTTTTAACATATACGTAAGATTTTAAAAACCCGGAAAACTGACCAAATTCGGGCAATTACAACTTATAAAATGTAAGCAAACATTTTAAAAACCTTTAATTTCTTAAGTTTATAACTTTACGGATAAATTAGCTACCGGTAATTAAAAATACGTAATAAACGTATTAAAATGTTAAGTTTATAAAGAAGTTAATTAAAGATTTTTAACTTATATGCAGGACTTTAAAAACCTGAAAACTAACTAAATTTAAGGAAACATAACTTATAAGGTGTAACATTTTGAAAAATTCCATTTTCTTAAGTTTATAACTCGGTAAATAAATTAGTTAGCGATAACTAAAAATTCGTGATAAACGTATAAAAACCTGAAGTTTATTAAGATATTAACTAGGGATTTTGAACTTATATACAGGAATTAAAAAAACGGAAAACTGACCCAATTTGGGAAAACATAACTTATAAGGTATAATCGAAGATTTTAAGATATCCCAATTTCTCAACCTTATAACTCCGGAAATAAATGAGTTAGGGGAATTAAAAATGAATGATAAACTTATAAAAACGTTAAGTTTATTAAGATATTAATTGGGGATTTTTAACTGATATACAGGATTTGAAAAAACGGAAAACTGCCGAAATTTAAACATATACGACGTTATAACGTATATATAAAAACTTAAAAAAAACATTAATTAACGATATAATATAAATACATTAAAGTTAACAAATGAATTATTAATAGATATGAAAGCTAATCATAAAAAATGGAATAATTTATATATTAATTAAATAAATTTAATAAATTTAACATTTAAGTTATAGTTTTTAGTTTTTTCATAATTAGTACTCTGATTAAAATTACATTAATTAATTAGAAATTATATTAATAACCTTAATTATACCCTTATCGATAACTATTATTAACGGTAAAATTAATATTACAGTTTATAGTTTATCGTTATTTTATAGTAATTAATTAATTATTATAATTTTCGTTAAAATATTACCTAATTATGAAAATAATGAATAAATCTTTAAATAAATAAATGAAAATTTAAAAAATTCTTTTTAAAATAATGTTAATAATAATAAATTTTACAATATTAAAATAAAAAATTAATATATAAAAATAAAGAAAATAATAATTTAATTATTAATAGTTATTATAATATTAATGATATAAAGTTAATTTTAATTATATTATGTATTAATTATATATTATATAATTAAATTTATAATATAATTATTAATAATTAATTATTAACCTTATTTAACGGAATTTTAAACGGTTTTTATAATCCGGAATAACCGGATAAATTATTATTTATGTAATATCATTAAATTTAAACCGTATTATTTAAATTAAATTAAAAATATAAAATAATTATATTAATAATTATATTAATAAATACTTTACTTAATATTTTAATTTTTACGATAACGATAAATTATATTTTAATTATAATAAATTTTATTTTAAAACCGATTATTAAATCTTTATAAGCATATAATTTCTTAATTAATATCGGCTTAAGAAACTTATTTATATAATACCGATAAACTTTAATTTTAATAAACTTTATATTTTTTAATTAATTTAACAAAATAATAATAATAATAATTTAAAAAATATTACGGTAAACCTTAAATTCGTATAAAATAATTACTTAATAACTTTTCACTAATTTTATAACTATAAAACAATTAAGGTTTAATGAATTTTAATAATTAATAATATTATTTATTTATTTATTTAATTTAGTTTTACGGTTATAATAAATTATTATTTATATAAGGTCGTTAGGTTCAAGACTTATTGTCCAGGCTAAACTAAAAATATAAAATAATTACATTAATAATTAACACGATAAATACTTTACTTAATATTTTCGATTACGGCAATTATTAATAGTTTTTACGGTAACGATAAATTATATTTCGGTCGCGAAAAGCCTTATCCCGAAGCCGATTATTAGGTCCCCGTAAGCACGTAATTTTTCGATTAATATCGGCTTAGGAGGTTTATTTATGCAATGCCGACAAGCTTCGACCCTAATAAACCTTATACCTTCTAGCTTTACGGTTTAGTAAAGGGAATTTTAAATAATAACTTAAAAAATATTAAGCTTTTTGCGGTAAATCTTAAATCCGTATAAAATGGCTACTTTATAACCTTTCCACAATTTTACAACTTTTTTAATCTCGATTAATTTTAAGGCATTTTAAATTTTTATTAATTAATATAACTAAAATATACCGGCTAAATCCGAATATAAAGTTTTAATATTCCGTATTTCCGGAATCTCGACGGAAATCATTTCGATTAAATTATTTAATTTAAATAAAATAATCGGCCAAATAAAATATATCGATATTTTTATTAATATTAATAACTTTTCCGAAAAAAATCGGGTTTTATTTTTAATTTTTAAATATAATTTAATTTAAAATAACAAAAATAAAAGTTTTTTATATAAATTTATACCAAAAAATATCCGGCTTATAAAAGAATTACTGGCAAAACTGGAAAATAATAATAACGGGCTTAAAAACGTCGAAATTCAACTTTTAAATCGATATAAAAAAAATTACGAACGATAATTTATCCGGCTGCTCCGGATTATAAAAACCGTCCAAAATTCCGTTAAGAATGGTCGTCGATAGGGGCTTGCATAATTAGGCAGTTTAAAGTCACCTTAAAGTAAAACGCTTAAGCGGTTAGGATTGTACCAATTCTCCTATATCGGAAGAACTCACCTGTAAAAAGGTTAAGGTTTGGTAAAGCTTAGCAACCGATAGTACAATCTATCCATTTGTTTAATTTGGTTCCACGGTCACGTCTCCTCTAGGGAGAAAATTATTATTTATAAAATTTTTATTTTATTAATAATTTTTTTAAGCTGGATATTTTTTTATATTAAGTTATATAAAATAATTTATTTCCTTTATTTTATTTTAAATCGTACTCGAAAATTAAAAATGAATACCGTTTTTTTCTAAAAAATTATTAATTATAAAAAAATATTAATATCCTTTAATTAACCGATTATTTTATTAAAATTAAAAAATATAATCGAAACCATTTAGTTAAAACTTTATGTTCGGATTTAATAAATATATCATTTTATTTTAAATACTTAAAATTAAAAAAAATATTATTAAATTAATAAACCGTTATTATAAGGTAAAAGATTATTAAAATATTTAATTAATTGTATATAAAAAATTATATAACGTAACTAGAAAATATTTCCGAAAAAACCGTATTTTTTAATAAGACGGATAAAAAAACCTAATACGGGTTATATAATATAACAATTAACAATAAAAAATATATAATTAATTTAATTAATTCCTAAATTTTAATTAATTAATTTAACAGTTATTAATATGATAACGGAAACGAAACCTTAATTAATTAACTTTTTTAAATTAATATTACTTGAAGAAATAATGGCTTAAATTAAATTTAAACCAGTTATTTTTTAAAACTAACCGGAATATAGTATTTAAACTTATTATAATTAAAAAACATACTTTGGTTTATAATTATTAAAATATTAAGCTATAAAAAGTTATAAAGTAAATATTTTATACGGATTTAAAATTTGCCGTGAAAAATTTAATATTTTTTACGTTAAACTTTATTTTTTAAAACGTATTTTTATTATATTATTAAAAAAATTATAAATTATATTTAAATAAATTTCTCGTAATTATAAAAATAAATAATAATAATTATATTTAAATATATAAAGTAAAATATTTAATATAATTATTTTATATTATTATTTTTATTTAAATAATATAACTTAAACTTAATAAATTTGTAAACAATAAATTAAATAACGTAAAACATTACCTTATAAACCATACCACCTTGCAAGCCGCTTTTTGGCATTTCGTAATAACTAATCCAAATAACTTAATTATAATATATCTATTTGATTTAAATTGACCATATTCTTTGTCGCCGACCGTATCTATAGCTTTTTATTAAATGCACGTATTATATAAGGCTTATTACGGACGTATATTATTATTTCCCTTTTATTAATTTATATACGACTAATTAATCCCGAACGCGTCCAGGCCAATATTACCCCCATTTCGAAAATATTAAAAACAACCGACCGAAAATCGATTATCGATCAAATTCCCGACCCGTATATATAAACTTTTTTTATGTAACTTTAATATATAAAAAATATTCGCAAAATAAAAGGTTATAAAGCTTTGTTAAAAAACGTATTATAAAGTTACGGAAACAAAGCTATAAAGCTTATTAAAACGTATTAAAGCGCGTCGGGGCGCGTTAAAAAATGTATCGCAAAATTTGTCGGAATAACAATTTAACTTATGTATATAAAATTGTTAAAATAAAGAATTCCAATTAAAAAGAACATTTACTATATACGATAAACAAGTTTTTTAACCATTAAATAAGGTAATAATAAAAATGTATTATTAATAACTGTTAATAATAACCGTCGTATACGAATTAAAAAGAAGAAATAATAATATAACGTCCGTAACAAACTTTAATATAATACGTACATTTATTTAAAAACTGTAAATACTGCTAACGAAAAGGAATACGGTCGATTAAATCAATTAAATATGGTATAGTTAAGTTATTTGGATTAGTTATTGTAATATGTTAAAAAGCGGCTTGAAAAATGGTTTGGCTCGCAAATTAATGTGATACGTTATATTAATTTTTAAAATTAATACAATATATTTAAAAAAAAATTGGAAATTATTAAAATAAATAATTTGATAAGTACGGTTTAAAATAAATTTTATTAAATATAAAGTTATAAATTAAATATTAATAATTTATAATAAATTAATTAATAATTATTAAAAAATCATAAATTATAATAAAAAATAAATAAATAAATAAAAATAAAATAAAAATTCCGAAAAATATATTACGTATTATATAAATTTATAAACTAAATAAATTTACTAACCGTTTTTTATTAACATTATAATTACCTAATATTAATAAAATAAAACGTTTTATAAAAATTTAAAATAAATTTAATTTCAAAAATTTATATTTTATATATAACGGTTTTAATTTTACTTTAAATACCCGATATTATAATTAATACGTTTAAACCGATAATAGTTCCTATTTACGAAAATTAACGTTAACCCAAAAAAAAATATTTTTAAATAAATTTTTAATTTAAATATATAAATGTTTTTTATTTAACGTTAATATATTAAAAATATAATAAATTTATTATTTATATAACGTAATATAAAACGTATTAAAATTAATTAAATATTTAGTTTTATTAAACTAATAAAAAAATTAAACCGTATTTAAATTAGGAAATAAATTCTTAAAAAATACCATATAAATATTTAAAAACATTTTATAAATAATTTAAAATTATTATTATAAAATATAATATTATAAAAAATTTTTATTATATCGGATAACGTATTACATATATAAACGAAAGATATATATAAACGAAAGACTTTTTTCGCCATTTTAATTATTTATCTTTAATCGTTTATTTTTTTAATATTAACGTTATAAAACGCCTTATAAAAAAAGCAAAAATAAATTTAATTATTTAAGTTAAAAAACAAAACCCGAAAATTATTTACAAAAAACTTAATTTTATTTATAAAGTTTTATATTTTACTTTAATATACCGTTTTAACGATAAATACGCCCGAACCGATATTATCTTTTTTTGCAAAAATTAACGCCGACCGAAAAAAAATTAATTATTAACCAAATCCTTAACTTAAATACGTAAACGTTTTTTATCCGGTTTTAATACGTTAAAAATATAATTAATATATTATTAACCCAGTATATTACGGAATACGTCGGAATTAACTAAGCGTCGAACTTTATTAAACGGTAAAAAAAACTTTAAACATATTTAAATCGGAAAATTAATTATTAACGGAATTTATCCGAAAATCCAGAAACATTTGATAAATAATTCGAACTTATTCGGGCTATAATCGCAAAATACGGTATTATAAAAAAGGATATTTACAACTTCGATAAGACTAGATTTTTAATAAAGCTTTTTATAATAACCGGCATAATAATTACCAATACCGAAAAACGTAAAAAACCTAAATAAACTTAATAAAAAAATAAAAAATAAATTACAGTTATTTAAACTATTAATTCCTAAAATTAAGTTATATCATTATTTATTATTATAATAAGGAAAAATTATTTTAAATCCTAATACCACGATAACTTATTATTAATAACCGATTAAAAAATTACATTAAATAATAATAACTAAATAATAAATAAATTAAATCTAAAATAAATTTAATATTTTAATAAATATATTCGAACGTATACGAAAAATTCGAAACGTTTTTTTATCCTTAATAATTACGAAAGTTATTATTTGATAAAATTCGAAAAATATTACACTAACCATAACATTATTACGTTTTATATACTTACGCAATTTTTATACCGGTTTTAACTTTTTAATATATTTTGTTTTTCTATTTTAAAACGCGTTTATTTACGGTATATCGAAAATTTAATATAACGTTATTATACCTATATTACCAAAAAAAAAAATTTCGCCGGTTTTTATAACGCGTTTTAAACTATTATAACGTCCGATAATATTAAATCTGGATTTGCGAAAACTAACCTTATTCTATTCGATTTTAATAACATCCTTTTTAAATTCGAAATTTTTTTAATTATACTTACGTTAACTGTTTTCCCGTTAACCTTTACCGGTTTTACTTTCCCGCTTATAAAAACCTTTAAAAATATCCGTAAAATAATAAAATAAAGACGTTATTTATAAAGGAAAATCAAAAATTATTAAAGTAATTCGTTAATAAGGATATTTAAATCGGTTAATCTTATAACAAAAAATTATATATTATTATTATATAAAACTGCTTTTCTCCGGAAAAAAAACGTTTAATTATATAAAACGAATTATATCTTAAGCAAACGTTGCAAAACTAAAAATAAACGTTTTTAAAAAGGAGGAATATTTATTATATAAAAAGAATAAGCTTTTTTAGCCCAAAAAAAAGGGGTGGTAAAAAAATGCAGCTAACAGTAACTGGGGGGGGTTGTCGTAAAAAAGTTAAAACGAAAGAACGGAAATATAACGTTTACGGCAAACCCGGATATAATACGCGTATTTGTAAAAAAATTATAAATATATTTAACTACGAAAAATCCGATTAATTTAAATTAATACGATATATTATTAATAAGTTATTTAAATTTGTTATTACGGAATATTAAAAAGCGGCTCGTTTATATATATCTCTCGGCCTAATAGCTCAGTAGTCGCGAGCCTGGGTGTCTCTTTCAATTGCAACAGGCTTAGGCACCTTGTTTCGGTTGGTTTTAAAAGATAGCTGGTTTAAATCCAGCTTGGGCTACCGTTCCTTTAGGTGTTTTCGCCAGCCTAGAAAAGCTAAACCAATTGGGGCTTCGGCTCCGCTACCGTGTCGGCGATAATTAAGGGGTGGTTGGGAACCAGTCACGATTAGGGACGCTAGGAACCAATTAATTAATCGGGTGTATCTTATCGTCAGTTACCGTATTATATAACCCGCATTACGTTTTTCCGGCCCTTAGCTAAGAAGGGACGGTTTTTAGGGGGTGCTCCCCGGTTGCGTTTATGTAATCCTTTATGTACGTATATGTAGTAAACGGATTAGCTTATATATATATAGCTAGATATTATAATAGCACTTTACCTTTTATATATATCTCTTGTTTATATATATAATACGTTATAATAATTATTAATACTTAAAATTATTAATATACTTTATAATTATTAATTAATTATAACCTTAATAAATAAATTTTTTATTAAATAAATAAAAACTTTAAAAATAAAAAAAAACCTTTTTAAATAATTTTAAAAATAATAGATTTTTTAAATTTAAAATAATTACCATAAAATTAACTAATTACATATAATTTTAATTAAATTATTAACTAATTATAAACTATATAAGGTAAGGTACTATTATAGTATCTAGCTATGTACATACATACAGCTGATCTATTTATTACATATATGTACATAAATAGTTCTATATAAACGTAACCGAGAAGCACCTTTTAAAAACCGTCCCTTCTTAATTAAGGGCCGGAAAAACGTAATACGGGTTATATAATACGATAGCTAATAATAAATACACCCGATTAATTAATTAGTTCTTAACGCCCTTAATTATAACTGGTCTTATTAACCACCCTTTAATTGTCGCCGACACGGTAACGGAACCGAAACCCTAATTAATTTAGCTCCTTTAAACTGGCATTACTTAAAGAAATAGTAGCCCAAGCTCGATTTAAACCAGCTGTTTTTTAAGATTAACCGAAATAAAATACCTAAGCCTGTTATAATTAAAAAAAACCATACCCAGGCGTATAACTACTAAGCTAATAGACCTTAATTATAAATTATAATTAATAAATTATAATTAATTTATAATTTTATTAATACCGAAAAATATAAAAACCCGAAATAAATATAATAAATAAATAAATTATAATTATTTATATTATTAAATTTTAAAATAACTTATTAATAATAACCGATTAAAAACTTACATTAAATAATCATAATTAAATAATAACCGAATTATATTTAAAATAAATTTAATGTTTTAATTAATATATTTAAACGTAAATAAAAAAATCGAAATATTTTTTAACGGTTATAAATATTATTATTTAATAAAATTTAAAAAATATTACTTTAATTACGATATTAATATATTTTGCAAATTTATATATTTTTCGTATAAATTATAATTTTTAATAACTTTTAATATTTTTAAACGTATTTATTTATTATATATCGAAAACTTAATATAATATTATTATATTTATATTATTAAAAAAATTCCCTTACCGGTTTTTACGATACGTTTAAAATTATTATAACGTTTAATAATATTAAATCCGGATTTACGAAAATTACTTTCGTTTTATTTAATCTTAAACCCGTTTTTTCCGAATTCGAAATTTTTCTTTTTATATTTACGTTAACCGTTTTCCTATTAAGTTCCGTTAACTTTATTCGTTCCTTATTTATAAAAACCTTGAAAAATGTTTAAAAAATAATAAAATAAAAACGTTATTTAAAAAAATTAAAAAAAATTTAAAATAACTTATTAATAAAAATCGTTAAATCGATTAATTTTTTAATAAAAAATTATTTAATTACGTAAATCGAATAATATCTTAAGTAAACGTTAAAAAATTAAAAATATAATTTTTTAAAAAGACAATATTTTTTATTATATAAAAAAAAATTTCTTAATTAAAAAAACCGGAAATAATAAAGAAATATAAGTAATAACGGTTAAAAAAATTATTATAAAAAGGTTTAAACCAAAAAACGGAAATATAACGTTTAAATAAACCTAGATATAATACGCATATTTGTAAAAAAAATATAAAAACATTTAACAAAAAAAAATGTGATTAATTTTAATTAATTTAATATATTATAATTAATTAATCCGAATTTATTATCGAAAAATATTAAAAAAACGGTTTAAAACTTATAAGGTAAAATGCTATTAAGGTATCTAGCTATATATATACAGGGAGCTGATTTATTTACTAAGTACATGTATAAACTGGTTTTATAAACGCGACCGGGGAACACCTTTTTAAAAACCGTCCCTTCTTAGCCAAGGGCCGGAAAAACGTAATACGGGTTATGTAATACGGTAATTAACGATAAATACACCCGATTAATTAATTAATTCCTAACGCCCTTAATTGTAACTAGTTTTATTAACTACCCTTTAATTATTGCTAATACGGTAACAGAGCCGAAGCCCTAATTAATTTAGCTCTTTTAAACTAGCGCTATTTAAAGGAACGGTAGCCTAAGCTGGATTTAAACCAGTTATCTCTTAAAATCAACCGAAATAAAATGCCCAAGTCTGTTGCAATTAAAAAAGACCATACCCAGGCTCGTAATTACTAAGCTATTAGGCCTAAAAACTTATATAATACGTTATATAATAACTTATAAGAATATGTACCATTAGGTATTTAACGTAGCTGATCTATCTATTATATACATACATATTAGTTCTTATAAGCGTAACCGGAAGGTATTTTCAAAAACCGTACTTTTTAAAAGGCCGGATAAAAAACCCGATTAATAGGAATCTTTTAATACGGTAATAAATGCGATTACGTATACGATTAATTTAATTGGTTTTTAAAGTTACTAATTATTCCAATTGTTACCGATATAATGGCGGAGCCGAAGCTTTAATAGTTTAGCTCCTTTAAACTTAGCGTTACCTAAAGGAACGGTGGCTTAAATTAGATTTAAACCAGCTGTTTTTTATAATTAATTATAATAAGGTGCCTAAGTCTGTTACAATTAAAAGAGATGCCCAGGTTCGCAACTATTAAGCTATTAGACTATATAATAACTTATAAATTATAAATAATTTTTTTTTAAAAATATTTTCTTAATATTATAACTACGTAAATAAATTATATAACGTATATTAAAAATACGTTATAAATATATAAAAATATTAAGATTTTTAATTTATACGTAAAATTTTAAAAACTATAAATTTAACTAAATTTATTTAATTATAACTTATAAAATATAAACGAATATTATGAAATTATTAAAAAATTTTATTTTATAACTTTATAAATAGATTAATTATCGATAATTAAAAACCGTAATAATAATATTAAAACATTAAATTTATTAAAATATTAATTAAAAATATTTAATTTGTACGTAAAATTTTAAAAACCCGGAAAATTAATTAAATTTAAATAATTATACCTTAAATAATATATATAAATATTATAAAAAACTTAATAACTTAATAAATATAAACTTAAGTATTTTTTTTAATTATAACAAATTTAAATACCTTATTATAATAAATTACAAAAAATAATAAATTTAAATTTAACTTAAATTACCGTTTCTTTAAATAACGCTAACTTAAAAAAACTAAATTAATTAAAGCTTTAACTCCGTTACCGTATTAGTAATAATTAAATAACTAGGGGCTTTAAAAACTAATTAATTAATCGTATACGTAACTACTTATTTATTACTATATTAAATAATCCGCATTACGTTTTTCCAGCTTTTATTAAAAAAAAGACGGGTTTTAAAAACATATTTCTCGGTTATATCGTATAATTCTTTATATATATATATATATAATAAACGGATCAGCTATATATAGCTAATTACCTTAATAGTACTTTATTTTGTAAATATTATAAAATATTTTAATTTTTTAAAATTATAATTTTATATATAAATAAATTACCGGTAATTAAAAATACTTTATAAATATAATAAAACGTTAAGTTTATTTAAATAATTCTATTATTATAATATTATAATACCGTAAATATATTTAATATTTCCAAATAACAATATAATATAAACGTATTAAAACGATAAGTTTAATATGAAAATAATTAAAGGTTTTTACATTTTATATAAAAATTTAAAAAACAGGAAAATAAATATAATAATAAAAAAGTTTAATTTTACTTAAAATAAAATATTTTTAGAAAAAACTAAATATAAGTATTAACATTGGCCTAATAGCTTAATAGTTGCGAGCTTAGGTGTCTTTTTTAATTGCGACAGGCTTAAATACCCTGTTACGGTTGGGCAAAAAGACAGTTGGTTCGAATCCAGCTTGGGCCGCCGTTCCCCTAGGTGGCGCCAGCCTAAAGGAGCTAGACCAATTGGGGCTTCGGCTCCGCCACCGTGTCGGCGATCAATTAGAATGGTTAGGGGCTCTGGGAACCAATTAAGTTAATTGTGTACGTACTATTTGTTTGTTACCGTGTTAATAACCCGTATTGCGTTTTTCCGGCCTTTATTAAGAAGGAACGGTTTTTAAAAAGGTACTTCCCGGTCGTATCGTATAATCCTTTATGCATGTACTTAATAAGTGGATCAGCTTCCTATATATAGCTAGCTAGATATCTTAATAGCACTTTACCTGAATAAGTATTAATATTATAAGTTTAATAAATAAATAATTAATATTTTTTTCTTTATATTAACGAATTAAAAAATGAAATAATACGATTTTAAAAAATTATTTAACAACTATAATTTAAAAAAAAACCTTTAAAAGGTTTAAATTTTTATAAATAAAAAGAAGAGTTTTTAATTATTTTATAATAACGTATTATACTACCTTACAAACTAAATTACCTTGCGAGCCGTTTTTATTAATAAATTTACTATTTAATTTTTATCAGTAATTATTAAATATTAATAATATAAAACGTTTTATAATTTTTTAAAAAATAAACCTGGTTATTTAAGTTAAAAAACGAAACCCGAAACTTAATTTTAAAAAGCTTTGTTTTTTTTTTATAAAATCCACGAATTTATTTTAAAACCCCGATATTACAGTTAACGTATCCGAACCGTTATTTTGTTTAGTTTGCGAAAGTTAATACCGACCGAAAAAAAATTTATTATTAAACGAATGTTTAACTTAAATACGTAAACGGTTTTTATCCGGCCTTAATATATTAAAAATATAACGAATTTACTATTAATTTAACGTATCGTAATATGCGTTAAAATTAATTAAGCGTCGAGATTTATTAAACGGTAAAAATAACTTTAAACGTATTTAAATTAAAATATCGATTATTAACAGGTATTATACGAAAATTTAAAAATATTTAGTAAATAATTTAAGTTTATTCGGGTTATTATTGTAAAATACGGTATTATAAAAAATATTTATAACTTTAACGAAATTGGATTTTTAATAACACTTTTTATAATAACGGATATAGTAATTATTAATACCGAAAAACGTAAAAAATTAAAATAAATTTAATAAAAAAATAAAAAATAAGCTATAATTATCTAAATTATTAATTTTTAAATTTAAGTTATACCGTTATTTATTATTTTAACCGGGAAAAATTATCTTAAAATTTAAGTATATAATAATTTATTGTTAATAACTAAATAAAAATTTATTAAATAATAATAATTAAATAATAAACGAAATAAGTTTAAAATAGGTTTAATATTTCGATTAATATATTTAAACGCGTATAAAAGGATTAAAACGTTTTTTTATTTTCGATAGTTATAAAAATTATTATTCGATAAAATTCGAAAAATATTACGTTAATTATAATATTATTATACTTTATATACCCGCATATTTTTCGTATAAATTTTAATTTTTTAATTTAATTTATTATTTTATTTTAAAATACGTTTATTCGTTATATATCGAAAATTTAATATAATGTTATTATATTTATATTACTAAGAAAAATTTCCTTACCGGCTTTTACGACGTATTTAAAGTTACTATAACGTCCGATAATATCAAATCCGGATTTGCGAAAATTAACCTTGTTTTATTCGATTTTAATTATATTTATTCCAAGTTCGAAATTTCTTTAATTATATTTACGCCGATAATTTCCCTGTTAACCTCCGCCGGTTTTATTCGTTTCGCGTTTATGAAAACTTTTAAAAATATTAAAAAAGTAACAAAATAAAAACGTTATAAAAAAAATTAAAAATTACCAGAATAACTTGCCGACAAAAATCGTTAAATCGGCAAGTCTTTTAATAAAAAATAACTCATTACTTTTACATAAATTTACTTTTTTTTCGGATAAAAATTACCTAATTACGCGAAACGAATTATATTTTAAGTAAATGTTAAAGAATTAAAACCAAACGTTTTTAAAAAGGAGAAATACTTACTATATTAAAAAAAAACCTTCTTAGCCGAAAAAAAAGGGAGTAATAAAAAAGTACAGCTTATAACGGTTAAAGGTAATCGTTATAAAAAGGTTAAAACTAAGGAACGGGGATATAGCATTTGCGGCAAATCCGGATATAATACGCGTATTTGTAAAAAAGCTGTACATACGTTTAACGAAAAAAAATCCGATTAATTTATATTATTTTGATATATTTTAATAAATTAATTTAAATTTTTTATTACGAAATGGCGAAAAGCGGTTCGCAAGGTAGTTTGGTTTATAAGGTGGTATAGTACGTTAATTAATTATTTAATTAAATATAATTTATAATTAGTTATTAACCTAAGCAAAAACCCTATAATTAATTAATTATTATAAAATATTTAAAAATTACAAGTTAAAATATTAACCTATTTATTAATAGTTTATTAATAACGCTAATAATTAATAACGTAAAATATTAATATTTATTAATTTTTCATAAATATAAAACCTTGATTAAATCTTAATATTACTAATTTTATATTATATATTTTACGTTAATTGCTTATAATCGTTAAGAATAACATTTTTCATAATTATACTAAATAGGTTAAAATATAGATAAATTTTTTACAAGGTCGTTGGGTTTAAGCCGTATTATCCAGGCTGAGCCAAAGATACGAAGTAATTACACCAATAATTAACACGATAGATACTTTACCTAGTATAGATAAATTTTTAAATTTTAAATTTTTCAACTAGTTTAATATTAATATCATTTCGGGCTTAAATAATATTAAATAGTTATTATTGTTATTTATAGGGGTTTTCGATTATTTATTAACAATTAATTTTAATTTTTCTAATTAAAGATTTTTAAATTTCTTATATTAAAAGGTTTTATATTTTTAATTTTCTGTAATTAACGTATTTAAAAAATATTTATTTCCTTGTTAAACCGTTTTAATTGTTTTAAAATCCCGTTATATTTTAAAAGATTTAAAAGGATAATAATATTTTTCTTATTTAATTTAATTTATTAAATTTAAACCGTAAAACGTTACGTTCTCCGTTAGAAATGCCGTTATAATAAAAATTTAATTTTTAATCTTAGTTAAAACCTAGAATGTAAAGTTGTTAAGTTTAAGCCGTATTATCTAGGCTAAGTTAAAGATACGAAGTAATTATATTAATAATTAATACGATTAAGGTTGATAATTAGTTACTAATAGTCAGATTACAGACTAAACCGTGTAATTTGTAATTAGTTAATAGCCTAACTAAAATTATATTAGTTAGTTAGTGCCCTGATTAAAACTAACTATATGTAGTTAATCTTATAATAACTATTAGTAACTGAATTGTTATTTTCTTTATTTATTTATATATATATATATATATATCTTTAATTTTAAATTTAAAAAATCCGTTATTTTTAAACTTATTTATAAAGAATTTTCTGTTATTTTTAAGAAATTTCTTTATTGAATTAGAGATTTATTTATTGAGGTTATAATTATTTAGTAGCTTAACTAAAATTACAGTAGTTAATTAGTTACTATAAAATAACTAAAAACTACAGATTATAATATTAACCCTGAATACGATAAATATTTAACCTAATATTTTCGAATACGGTAATTATTAAGAATTTTTATAATAATAATAAATTATACGTTTCGGTTACGAAAAGCCTTATCTCGAAACCGATTATTACATAATGCCGATAAGCTTCGACTCTGATAAACCTTATGCCTTTTGGCTGGTTTAGTAGAGGGAATTTCCTAAAAGGTAATAATTTAAAAAATGTTAAGTTTTTTGCGGTAAACTTTAAGTTCGTATAAGATAGCTATTTTACAATTAAAAGTTATTAAATATTAAATTAAAAAAAGGTTAAGAACTTTAAATTAATTATTGTTAACCTTAATCGATTTTTCGATTTTTCGAATCCTTATTAATTAAAATAATTAAAATATACCGGGCAATTCCTATTATAAAATACCGATATTCCGTAATTATAAAATCTTTACGAAAAACTTTTTTAAAAAGTTTTTAAAGTTTATTAAACTTTAAAACGAATTAAAAAATATTAATACTTTTATTAGTTTAACCGATTGTTTAAAAAAATTAAATTTATTTTTAATTTTTGGATATAATTTAATTTACATAAATAAAAATAATTAAAAATTAAATAATTTTATAAAAAAAAATATTAACCGTATAAAAAACTAATAGAAAAATTAAATATAAACAGTAAAAAGTTTAAAAATTTCGAAATTTAATTTTCAATTCGATAAAAAAAAATTACAAACGATAATTTATCCGGCTGTTCCGGAATACAAAAACTATTTAGAATTTAATTAGGAATAATCGTCGATAAGGGCATAACTAGGCAATTTACGAAATGGTTAGGGTTTAATAAAACCTAATAATCGAAATATATAATTTATTAATTTGTTTAATTTTATTATATGGTTACGTTTTCTTTAAAAAGAAAACTTAAAATAAAAAATAGATTTATATTTATATTTAAAAATTTTAAACCTTATTTTTTCCGTTATAAAATTCGGGTTTTTTAATTTTAATTTTTAATTTATATAAAATTATTAAACTTTAATTTTTAATTAATTAATTTTAATTTATAAATAAAGTTAATATTATATTATATTATTTTCCCTAAAGAAGATATAACCGTAGAACAAAATTAAACAAATAAATAAATTATAATATCGGTTACTAAGTTTTACCAAGCCCTAACCTTTTTATAAACTGCCTTGTTATGCCCCTATCGACGACCATTTTTAACCGAATTCTGGACGGTTTTCGTAATCCGGAACAGCCGGATAAATTATCGTTCGTAATTTTTTTTGTATCGAGTTAAAAGTTGAATTTCGAAGTTTTTAAACCTTTTATTACTTATATCCAGTTTTCCTAATAATTCTTTTATACGGTCGATATTTTTATTATAAGGTCGTTTAATTTTTAATTATTTTTATTTATATAAATTAAATCGTATCCGAAAATTAAAAGTAAAATCCGATTTTTTGGGGAAAAATCGATTGGATTAACGGAAGTATCGATATTTTTAACTTGTCTTAAAATTTTATTAAATTTAGGGATTTTAAGAAAAACGTTTTCCGTAAAGATTTTATAATTACGGAATACCGGTATTTTATAGTAGGAATTGCCCGGTATGTTTTAGCTATTTTGATTGATAGGGATTCGAAAAAGTGTCGTAAAATCGATCAAGGTTGAAAATAACTGGTCTGGAGTTTTTAGCCCTTTTTCCTAGTTAATATTTAACATTTTTAGTCGTAAAACTGGTAAAAGGTTGTAAAGTAGTTATCTTATACGGACTTAAGGTTTACTGCGAAAAGCTTAATATCTCTTAAGTTATTATTTATATTTTAAGAGATTTTTCCTGCCGAACCGTAAAGTTAAAGGGTATAAGGTTTATTAGGGTCGAAGTTTGTCGGCATTACGCGAATAAGTTTTCCAGCCGATATTAATCGAAAAATTACGTATTTATAGGAATTTAATAATCGGCTTTAAAATAAGGCTTTTCGTAATTAAAACGTATAATTTATTATTACCGTAAAAATTATTAATAATTACCGTATTCGAAAATATTAGGTAAAGTATTTATCGTATTAATTATTAATGTAATTATTTCGTATTTTTGGTTTAACTTAAATAATACGGCTTAAACTTAACGACCTTATATTATATTATATTATATTATATTATTTTGTAATAATTATTTATTTATTATAATTTTAAAAAAATAATTAATTAATTCCTTTAATATTAATTAAAATATTTATTCCTTATAACGTTAATAAATATATTTTTAATTAAATAAATAATTTTTTAATATTAAAATAAAAAATTTATATATAATAATATAAAATCTCCCTAGAAAAAACGTAACCGTAAAACTAAATTAAATAAATAGATAAATTATGTTATCGGTTATTAAATTTTACTAAACCTTAATTTTATAAATTGCTTAGTTATGCCCTTATTAACGATTATTCTTAACGGAATTTTAAATGGTTTTCTTAATCCGGAGTAACCGGATAAACTATTATTTATAATTTTCTTTGTATTAATTTAAAACTTGAATTTTAATATTTTTAAACCCGTTATTATTATTTTTTAATTTTATTAATAATTTTTCTATAAGCCGGATATTTTTTTAATATAAGTTTACGCAAACACCGATTATTTTTACCGTTTTAAATTAAATCGTATCCGAAAATTAAAAATAAAATTTAATTTTTTTCGGATAAGTTGATCGATATATTTTGTTCGGCCGATTATTTTATTTAAATCGGGTAATTTAATCGAAACCGTTTCCGTTGAGATTCTGGAGGTACGGAATATTAGGATTTTATATTTAGATTTAGCTGGTATGTTTTGGTTATCTTAATTAATAAGGGTTTAAGAAGGTGCTCTGAGATTAATCGAGGTTAAAAAAGGTGGCTGGTTTGAAGTTTTTAGCTTTTTTTCCTGGTTGATATTTAACATTTTTAATTGTGAAACTAGCGAAAGGTTGCAAAGCAGTTATTTTATATGGACTTAAGGTTTATTACGAAAAGCTTAATATCTTTTAAGTTATTATCTGCCTTTTAAAAGATTCTTTTTACTAAACCAGTTAAAAAGCATAAGGTTTATTAAGGTCGAAGTTTGTTAATATTACGTAATAATTAGCTTTAAGATAAAGTTTTTCGTAACCGAAATATAATTTATCGTTATTATAAAAACTATTAATAATTACCGTATTCGAAAATATTAAGTAAAGTATTTATTGTATTAATTATTAATATAATTACTTTATATCTTTAGTTTAATTTAAATAACACGGCTTAAACTTAATAATTTTATATAATAATATAAAAATTTATAATATAATTAATTATTATTATTATAAGATTAATTTTATATATAAGGTTGTTAGGTTTAAGCCGTATTATCTAGGTTAAGTTAAAGATATAAAATAATTATATTAATAATTAATATAATAAATACTTTATTTAATATTTTCGAATATAGTAATTATTAATAGTTTTTATGGTAACGATAAATTATACCTTAATTGCGAAAAGCTTTATTCCGAAACCGATTATTACGTAATATTAATAAGCTTCGACCCTGATAAACCTTATATTTTTTAACTGGTTTAATAAGAGGAATCTCAGATAATAACTTAAAAGATGTTAAGTTTTTCGTAGTAAATTTTAAGTCCGTATAAAATAGTTATTTTACAACCTTTCGTTAATTTTACGATAACCACCTTTTTTAATTTTAATTAATTTTAAAGTACCTTTTTAAACTTTTATTAATTAAAATAATTAAAATATGCCGGCTAAGTTTAAATATAAAGTCCTAATATTCCGTATTTCCGGAATCTTGACGGAAACGGTTTTAATTAAGTTACCCGATTTAAATAAAATAATCGGCTAAATAAAATATATCGATACCTTTATCGATATTAATAATTTATCCGAAAAAAATCGGGTTTTATTTTTAATTTTTGGATACGATTTAATTTAAAACGGCGAAAATAATCGGTTTTTATATAAATTTATATTAAAAAATATCTGGTTTATAAAAAAACTGCTGGCAAAACTGGAAAATGGCAATAATGGGTTTAAAAACGTCGAAGTTCAACTTTTAAATCGATATAAATTAAAGGATTACGAACGATAATTTGTCCGGCTATTCCGGATTACGAAAACCGTTTAGAATTCCGTTAAGAATGGTTGTCGATAAGGGCATAACTGGGCAGTTTATAAAGTTAAGGTTTAGTAAAACTTAGTAACCGATAATATAATTTATTTATTTATTTAATTTAATTCCACGGTTACGTTTTTTTTAAGGAGAAAATTAATTTTATATATTTAATTTTTAATTTAATTATTAATAATTAATTATTAACTTTTTTTAAATTTATTAAATAATATTTTTTTAAAAATTACATATTATTTTAATAATTTAAAGGTTACTTAAATTTTATTAATATTATTAAATTAAAAATTATAACATATATCGGTAATTTTAATTAATTAATTATAAATTCATATTATATATTTTATATTAATATATATATTATAAAAACTTAAATAATAAAAATATATCATAAATTTAAAATAATTATAATAATATAATAAATCGTTTTTATTATTTTTTAAAAAAAACATTCGTTAAATTATAAAATATTAAAACAATTTTAAAAAATTTTAAATTATGTATTTATATATTTTTACCGGATATTTTTCTTTTTTAAGCCGTATTTAATATTATTAGATTATAATATAATATAAAAAAATTTATAAAGTTATTTATTTTTTAAATATATTAAAAATTTCTTTAATATAAATTTTAAAATTACCAAATATTAAACCGGTTATGAATTTTTATAATTTATATTTTTAATAATTCTCCTTAAAGGAAACGTAACCGTAAAATTAAATTAAATAAATAAATAAATTATATTATCGGTTACTAAACTTTATTAAACCCTAGCTTTTTTACAGATTACCCTATTATACCCCTATTAATAACCATTTTTAACCGAATTTTAAACGGTTTTCGCAATCCGGAACAACCGGATAAATTATCCCTTATAATTTTCCAATTTATATCGGATTAAAAATTAAATTTCAAAAATTTTAAACCCTTTATTATTTATATTTAGCTTTTCCAGTAAATGCTTTATACGGTTAATATTTTTTACCATAAAATCGTTTAACTTTTATTTACTTTTATTTATATAAATTAAATTATATCCGAAAATTAAAAATAAAATTAGATTTTTTAGGAAAAATCGGTTAAATTAACAGAAATATCGATATTTTTAATGTATTCCAAAGCTTTATTAAACTTAAAAACTTTTTAAAAAAACGTCCTCCGTAAAGACTTTATAGTTACGGAATACCGGTATCTTATAATAGGAATTACCCGGCATATTTCAGCTGTTTTAATTAATAGGAATTCAAAAAGGTAATCTAGTACCAAGTACTTTCTACCTGGTTATCGTACTAATACCTCTTTATTAATCGTAAGATCGATTAAGGTTAAAAGTAACTAGTTTAAAGTTCCTAACCCTTTTTCCAAGCTAATATTTAATATTTTTAATTATAGGACTGGCAAAGGGTTATAAAGCAGCCATCTTATACGAAATTAAAGTTTACCGCGAAAAACTTAACATCTCCTAAATTATTGCATTCCAGGAGATTCCCCCTGCCGAACCGTAAAGCCAAAAAGTATAAAATTTATCAAGGCCGAAACTTATTAACATTACGTAATAATTGGTTTCGGAATAAGGTTTTTCGGAACCGAAACGTATAATTTATCAATACCGTTTTTAAAAATCTTAGGTAAAATATTTATCGTATTAATTATTAGTATAATTATTTCATATCTTTAACTTAACCTATATAATACGGCTTAAACCTAACAACCTTGTATATTTTCAATAATACGTTTATTAAACAGACATATTACTAATAATTATTTTATATTTACCAGTAAAAATTATTATTAAAATATAAAACATTTTTCTTTTATTATATTATTTATTAATTAAATTTCAGCGTTTTAAAAGTTTTTATTAATTTTACATTATTTAATTAAAACTAAATAGGAATTTTAGGTAATATATATTTAAAGTTATTTCATATTACTTTATAATTAACGTTATTATGTTAAATTTTATGTTAAATTTTATGTTAAATTTTTCCCCTTAAAAATATTACCGTATACTTAAATTAAACAAATTATTAAATTATATTATCTTAATTATTAAGCTTTATTAAACCTTAACCTTTTCGCAGTTATAAAATTAATAGAGCTTAAAAAAGGTAACTATCGTAAAACTGGTAAAAGGTTATAAAATAATTATCTTATACGGATTTAAAATTTACCGCGAAAAGCTTAATATCTTTTAAATTACTAAAATTCCGCTTATTAAATTATAAAAAACACAAAGTTTATCATGGTCGAAACTTATCGGCATTACGTAATTAGTTTCGGACTAAAGCTTTTCGTAACTAAAATATAATTTATCGTTACCGTAAAACCCAGTAGTAATTACTATATTCGAAAATATTAAATAAAGTATTTATCGTACTAATTATATAAAATCGTTAGGTTTAAGTTATATTATCTAAGTTAAACGAAAAATACGAAGTAATTATAATAATAATTAATATAATAAATGTTTTACATAATATTTTCGAATACGGTAATTATTAATAATTTTTACGGTAATAATAAATTATACGTTTCGGTTATTAAAACCTTTATTACGAAACCGAATATTAGGTTTCCGTAAATACGTAATTTTTCGATTAATATCGGCTGGGAAATTTATTTACGTAATACCGACAAATTTCGACCTTAATAAACCTTATACTTTTTACTTAGTTCCGTAAAAGAAATCTCCTAGCAGGCAAATAATAACTTAAAAATATTAAGCTTTTTACGATAAACCTTAAGTCCGTATAAAATGGCTGCTTTATAACCTTTTATTAATTTTAAAATTAAAAATGTTAAATATCAGCCAGAAAAAAGGGGTAAAAATTTTAAATTAATTAAAATAGTTAAAATATGCCTGGTAAATTTTATTATAAAATACCGGTATTTCTCCATTATAGAATTTTTACGGAAAACTTTTTTTAAAGGTTTTAAAATCTTATAAAATTTTAAAACAATTTAAAAATATCGGATTTTATTTTTCATTTTCGGATACGATTTAATTTATATAAATATAAATAAACAAAAATTAAACGATTTTATAATGGAAAATATCGACCGTATAAAGGAATTATTAGGAAAACTAGACATAAACGGTAAAAGGTTTAAAAAATTCGAAATTTACCTTTTAGTTTTAGTTTATCCGCCTGCTTCGGATTGCAAAAACCGTCCAGAATTCGACTAAGAATAATCGTCGATAGAAGTATTACTGGGCAGTATACGAGAAGGTTACGGTTTAGTAAAGCCTAGCAACCGAGATATATAATCTATTAATTTATTTAATTATATTATATAGTTACGTCGTCTCTAAGGAGATTAAATATATATATATATAAAACTCAGCCTGGTTAATACGGCTTAAATTTAACAACCTTATATTTATATATAAAACGGTATAAAAATTAATTTAAAAAAATATCCTTTAAATTTTATAACTCCGTAAATAATTTAAATAACAATAACTAAAAATACGTTATAAATATAGAAAAACGTTACGATTAATTAAATATTAATCAAGGATTTTTAATTTATATATAAATATGTCGGCAATTAGTGCTTTCAGGTGCCCGCGGCTGGTACATCTAGGCTGCGGCTGCTACTTAGGACAGCCTTTGTCCAGGAACTATCCTTTATATAGCTAAACGTATATATAAAGGCAATTACCCCTAGATTTCTTTAATTTTTCCAAAAATAACTATACGCTTTTCGCCAAAATCCTGTATTTAATTATTATAATTACTAGCATAATAACATTTTCTGGTTAATTAATAATTATAATACGTTAAACGAAATAATTATTTACAGGTTAAATTAATAAAAACATATAAAATTTAAAAGGAAATCGTTTAATTAACTTTAAAAAAATAAACGGTTAATATTAATAAGTAAATAATAAAAACGTATCCTAAGGCAGTTTCTTATAGTTAAATAAAACTGTTTACCTAATAAAGGTTTCGTCCTTATACGGAATAAAAAATATATAAACAACAATTTATTTCTTTTTTTTTCGATTAAAAAACCTTTAAAACGAAAAGTTTTATAATAAGGGAAAAAACAAAAACCCGTAATAGGCGTAACAGCAGGAAAAAAACCTACTTTCGAAACTTCCCTAAAAAAAGCCTTATTACCTTAGTAACAACAGTTGAAAAATCGATATAAAACCCCATATAAAAATAATAGCCTTAGTTAAAATAAACAAACTTTATATATCCTTAAGCATCAATTTAAATAAGTTTAAAAAACGTTAAATTATGCAAAATTGTTAGGTTTAAGCCGTATTATTTAAACTAAGCTAAAAATACGAAGTAATTACATTAATAATTAACACGATAAATATTTTACCTAATATTTTCGAATACGGTAATTATTAATAATTTTTATAATAATAATAAATTATACGTTTCAGTTACGAAAAACCTTATTTCGAAACCAACTGTTAAATTCCCGTAAATACGTAATTTCTCGATTAATATCGGTTAAAAAACTTATTTGCGTAATGTTAACAAACTTTAACCTTAATAAACCTTATATCTTCTAGCTTTACGGTTCAGTAAAGGGAATTTTCTGGAATATAGATAATAACTTAGGAAATATTAAATTTTTTGCGATAAATCTTAAATTTGTATAAAATAACTTTATAACCCTTTGCTAATCCTATAATTTTAACCTTAATCGATTTTATAACTTTTCGAATCCCTATTAATTAAAATAGCTAAAATATACCGGGTAATTCCTATTACAAAATACCGGTATTCCGTAATTGTAAAATCTTTATAAAGGACGTTTTTCTTAAGGTTTTTAAGCTTAATAAAACTTTAGGACAAATTAAAAATATCGATACCTCCGTCGATTTAACCGATTTTTCCCAAAAAAATTAGATTTTACTTTTAATTTTCGGATACGATTTAATTTATATAAATAAAAGTAATTAAAAGTTGGACGACTTTATAGTAGAAAATATCGACCGTATGGAAAAACTGCTGGGAAAGCTAAATATAGGCGGCAAAGGGTTTGAAAATTTCGAAGTTTAACTTTTAGCTCGATACGAATTGGAGGATTACGAACGATAGTTTGTCCGGCTGTTCCGGATTACGAAAACCGTCCAGAATTCGGTTAAGAATGGTCGTCGATAGGGGCTATAAGAAGGTTAGGGCTTGGTAAAACTTAGTAACCGATATTATAATGTATCTATTTGTTTAATTTTGTTCCACGGTTACGTCTCCTCTAGGGAGAAAACGTTAAATTATAAAATGATAAATATAAGTTAATCGAAAATAAAATAAACAATTTAAAGCTTTATTTAAAAAAAAGCGACGATTATAATAAAGCGAATAAATAATATTATAAAACAATTATTAAATATACCTTAATTTATAGGCTTACCTTAATAAAACCGCCTTAACTAAAGGTAATATAAAACTTACGAAATATAAATATTTATAAAAGCGCTTTACGAAACGCTTAAGAAGTGGAAAATTTATAAAAAGCCCTTATCGCCGTCGAAAATAACGTAAAAAAGATTAACCCCTTAAAAAAAGGCGAAACGAAACTAAAAAGGTAATTTATTAAAAAGCTTAATCCCCCGAAAAGAGAAAAAAACGAAAAAAAGAAACTACGTAAAGAAGAAAATGTAATACGTAGGGACCCCGGCGATTCGGATGGGTCACTTTCAGACTCATCCAAAGGTTCTCGAAAACGGAAAAGCCATCGTAACAGTTCCCCTAGCATCCCCAGTAACTCCTTAAGCCCTAACAGCTTAGACAACTTTAACAAATCAGGTATTCGCCTGAAAAAAAGAAAGAAAAATTTTAAGAAATCTAGTAATAAAAATACAAAACTATGTTAGAAACGCTTTAATTTCTTACTGGACAAAGAAAATCACTTAACAGGCTGGGTTAATTAAGAGCTTTAAGGTAACGCCTTAACTTTTACCCTTAAAAATTAATTATAAGGATAAAATAAAATTAAAACAATTTAATCAGTTACGCCTTATAAAAGCTATTACTAAAACGTATAAAAAGGCGTTTTTAAAATTAATTACAAATATATATAAAAAACGAAGATATTAAAATTTTTTAGAAAGACTTTACGCAGTTATAAATAAAGCTAGGTAAAGGTCCTTTTAGAAAAAGTTTAACAAAATCATATACGACAGAGGTAACCTTATATAATTTACTACGAAGTTTTAAAAGTTGGTATAAAAAGTTAAGAGCTATAATATAAAATTTGAATTAAAGGAATAAATTACTATATTCCTTACTGCTATGAAAAATCGCGTTAATAGCTGGTGCAAAATAATTTAATTAATGCTTAGACAGACCAGTTACTTTTTCCAGCAGCTGATCGGCGACTTTAACAGCGAATTTTATAACCGTATTAACAAAAAGAAAAACGGGAAATCTTATAACGCCTAAAGAGGTAAGGGAAAAAGAAATAATAATAATAACAATAATTCCCGAGATAACAAGCTCGCGTAAAACAAAAACGAAAAGCTACTTTACTTTAACTATAAAAAATACGGGTACCTGGCAAAGGATTGCCCTAAACCGTAGAAAAAAAAAAACGGCAAAAGAAAAAAAGGTAAACATAGCCAACGTTAAGGTAATAATGAACAGAACAATTAAAACAACAGCTTTCGTAACGCTTATAGCAGTAACGGGAATAAAAAGTAATTTATTTCTAACGGCCTAAAAGATCTGTACCGATTAAACGGAAAACCCTTTAACGTTCGCATTAAAAAACAATAATTCAAAAACCTTACATAATAGTACGATAAAATAATTTAAAAGGAAGCTTAAGAAGTTTCAGTAATTAAATACTTTAAAACCTAAGGAACTTTAAAGATTATGTGCCTTAAAACTTAGGCAATTAATCGCCTTAAGTTATAGGAAAACGAACGCCTTAAAGGAATTATTATAGGAAGCGCTATACTTCTATAAAATTATAACGGGTAAAGAACCCGAAATTATTATTTTTGTTAATATTGTTAAATAACTTTTAAAAAGGCCTAATAAAAAACGAAATTATACTTAGGTATACGCTATACATTAATAACTTCCCTTTAAAAATATTTTCCGGGAAAATATTTTATAGAAAAAAAAGTTACTTAAATCGTAACGGCTTAATAAGCCCTAACGGGACTTAGTTATTAACGATTAACGTTTTTTGAAAAGGATTTTTCCTATAGCTTTATAAGAAACCGGAGCCTATTATTAAAGCCCCGGATCTAACAAATAACAAAAGCTATTAATAAAAATACGTGCTAAGAAAGGTATCCGGTGAAAAAGACGGCGATAACCCAGTAAATAATTTGAAACGCGTACTTTTAAACGCCTTTAAAACCGGAAAAATTTTAATAACGGAAAAAGTTATAAAAAAATTATCTTTTAATACAACTTATACGCGTATATTACGCAAATTACAAAACGTTTAGAAATATTATTACCGGACGAAAAAAATAAACGCAAAAATATATAAATCTTACGCCTTAACGGCGGCAGGAAATTCGGTATAACAATAATTAAAAACATTTACGTTACAGTAAATATCGAACTAATGATTTTTAACGTATATAATTAACATTAAAACGGAATTGTAAAATAAAAAATATAATTTTTACGAAACGAAACGCGTACGACCTCAACGCAAATAAAATTTTTTATATACTTTTAGGATTTCGTAATAAAGGTAATAAGGTATACTGTTCACAGGATAAAATAATTCATAATAAAAGATATAATATTAATTAAATGCTTTAAAAATATATTTAAGCCGAATAAATTATATAAACCTAATAATAATTATTTCCGAATCCTTAGCAGCAGGTATATAATTTTAATTAATAATAACTATCGGATTAAATTAAAAAAACTAATAACCCGTAAAATAAAAGGAATATTATTAATTTATTAAAGGATATATAACTATAAGGTATAATTATTAAAAGGCGGTAAGTTATTTATAATACCGCATATTACTATTTACGAAAACTTAAAAAAACTAGGCAAACATTTTAACCCTAAAGATATTATTTAGTTATTTTTACAGCCCGTATAAAAACGTTTAAGATACCGTTAGAAACAGGGCGTAAAAAAAGTAAAAAACAAGGATAATAACGTTATTTCAAAGAACGATACGGACTAAGAAATTAAGCAAATTAAACGTAAAAGAGGATGCCTAAAAAAACTATGTTTAAGCTATATACTTTAAGGGCCCCAGATAAAGCCTTAAAGTTAATTTAAAAGCTAAAGTTAACCTTAACCCAAAAAGGTAAAGGCGAAAATAATTTATATACCTTTTATTTTAACATATTAACGTCAAATAATAATAAAAACCGTTTTAATAGCTTTGGAAACGCCGATCAGGCTATTTAAAACGTTTACGAATATAAATAAGTAATTAATATATTAAATATTAATATTTATAAGTTATTTACTATTATAAATAATAGCTTATCCTTAAAGAAAATTATAAAAAGCGTAAAACGAGAAATATAACTTAAGGCTATCTTTATAAAGATTAAAAAAAAACCTTTCGTACGAAACCTTTAAATTTACGCTTTTTAACGATATTACTTAAAAGTACCTTATAAATATTAAATAAGTATTAAAAAAATATACTTTTATAAAAAAGTTAAACAAATATACGGTACGAAAAAAAATTAATTATAACGAAACTATAGCAAATATCTGAAAGGCAATATATTAAAGGATTTTAATAACGTTAACCGCCTTTTTAAAATAATATATATTTTAAATGAATTTTATTATTATATATTTAAACGGCAAATTAAAGGAAAATATTTACATAAAACAATTTCCGATATTAAAAAAATATTTTATCTCCTTAAAGGAAACGTAACCGTAAAACCAAATTAAACAAATAAATAGATTATATTATCAGTTACTAAGCTTTACTAAACCCTAACCTTACAGACTGCCCAATTATGCCCTTATCGACAATTATTCTTAACGGAATTCTGGACAATTTTCGCAATTCGAAACAGCCGGATAAACTATTATTCGTAATTCTCCTTATATCGATTTAAAAGTTAAACTTTAACGTTTTTAAGCCCGTTATTACTATTTTTTAAATTTACTAACAAATTTTTTATAAGCCGGATATTTTTTGATATAAATTTACGCAAAAATTAATTATTTTTACCGTTTTAAATTAAATTATATTTAAAAATTAAAAATAAAATTTAATTTTTTTCGGAAAAGTTATTAATATCGATAAGAATATCGATATGTTTTATTCTGCGGATTATTTTATTTAAATCAAATAATTTAATTAAAACCGTTTTTATCGAGATTCCGGAAATACGGAATATTAGGATTTTATATTCGGATTTAGCCGGTATATTTTAGTTATTTTAATTAATAAAAGTTTAAAAAAATTCCTTATGATTAATTAAGGTTAAAAAATCGTAAAATTACTAAAAGGTTACAAAGCAGCTATGTTATACGGACTTAAGGTTTACTGCGAAAAGTTTAACATCTTTTACATCATTATCTAAGATTCCCCCTGCTAAACCATAAAACTAGAAGGTATAAAATTTATCAAGGTCGAAGCTTATCGGCATTACGTAACAGTTGGCTTCGGGATAAGGTTTTTCGTAACCGAAATATAATTTATCGTTACCGTAAAAACTATTAATAATTACCATATTTAAAAATACTAGGTAAAATATTTATCGTATTAATTATTAATATAATTATTTCGTATCTTTAGCTTAGCCTAGATAATACGGCTTAAACCTAATAACCTTGCAAAAAAATATTTTAATACGTGTTTAAAAAATAAAAAAATAAACAATTTTTTTCTTAAAAAAGTTATTAAGTTAATAAACTTATTATACGGTTTAAAGCAAACGGGAATTATTTAATAAGAAAAAGCAAAAAAAATATTTACGAAATAAAGCTTTTTTCCGGTAACTTCGAATAACGTAATATATTATAACTTTAAAATAAGAAACGATATCGCCTTATACGTAAATTGTTACGACCTAACAGCGGGGAGGTCTCGGAAACGGTTCTAACGGACCGAAACAGGACCTAAGTGGGTTAGGTCACGTGATTTAGATCTTTTTTGTTTTTTAGATCCAATTGAATCTATACAGATCTAATACCCTTTGGATCTGGGAGGACGATAAGATTTATGAGAGATCCAGGTTTCTAGGAAAGATATATACACTTATTAGTCCTATAGCTTAGATAGCGACAGTTTGTAATATAACTTAGTTACTTAAGACGCCCTTGGTATTATTAAACGTGATTAAGTTATTTTCTTTGTTTAGATTTTTATAATACGATTGTTAATATAAACCGTACGATTTGGTTTAATAGTTAGTTAATTAATTTAGCCGTTATACGTTATAAGTTTTTATTTAGTAATATTATTAAATTTTAAGCAATTATTCGAATTATTAAAATAGCTTTTAATACCGAGAAGAGTATTACGAGTTAATTGTTTTAGGATAAGCTTAAAGAATTAAAGGCGGAAGTTTTACGATTTAAAAAAACGACGAGAAAGGATTTTAATATTTCGAAAATTAAAATTAAGAAACTTTAATTTTATAATAGGAAAATTAACGTTTAAAGTTTCTTTATTTAGGTACGAATATATTTACGGTTTTTGGTTTTTAAGGATCCGGAAAATATAATTTTTACCGTCGCGGCATTCTTTACCGGGGACGTATTTGATTGGTTTGAATTAATTATAAGAAATTATCTGGAAAAAGCGGAAAACGATATGGAGATATTTACCAGAGAATTTTTCGCCAGTTATTTTAATTTTGAGGAAAAACTAAAGGCTAATTTTAATAACTTTAATAAGGAACGTATTATTATATAAAAGATTTTATAATTACGACAGAAAGGATTAGCGTCTAAATATGTAGTGGAATTCCGAAACCTGATAGTTAAAGTAGGATAGGTAAATAAAAAAAACGATATTTTGATTAACGTATTTTATAAAGGATTGAAGGATAACGTTAAAAACGAAGTGATTAAATTAGAACAATTAATTTTTTTAAGTAAATATATAACCGAGGCGGTAAAGATCGATAACTGATAATTTAAGAAATAATAAAAGAAAAAAGGTTAATACGTTTTACGATATAAGTTTAATAAGCTTAATTAAGGGAATGGATGTGTTATATTTTTTATTTTTTACAGGATTTAATTAGGCTTTATGGAAATTAAGGCGGTCCGGTAATAAAATTAATTTTAGTTTAAATGTTATAATTACGGTAAGGTGGGATATAAGGTTTTTTAATGCAAGATACCTAGGAAATTTCGATAAAATAATTAGAACCTTGTATTTAAAGGACGATAATAAGACGATAAGAAGGATAATAAAAAGTTAATTAATATGGTCCGATTACGATATACGGTGGTATAATAGTATAAGGATTATTTAGGGTAAAAGGCCTTTATTAAAAAAAATTATTTATCTAATTTTAATAAAGAAGGTAATAAAAAGAGTAAAATTAACTAGCTTTATAAGGATGGTTACAAGAATATTATAAATAAAAAGAGGACTTTTATTTAGGAGAATTAAAACGATATATAAAGGTTTACGTTGTTTACTATAATAAACCTAAATACCAGTTTTACTAAAAGTGAAAAAAGGCGATTTATTAACGTATAATTTAAATATATTAGCAAGGATTTAATTTTAAACGATAAAAAGAAGTTAATAAAAATGATTAATAATAATATTGATATTTACGATTATTCGTAAATTAAAACGAAATCGACTAAAAGGTAGCCTTATAAAGCTGGCTACCAGAAAAGTTATGCTTATAAAAGGACCCTTTTTATTATTTCGAATAGTGCAATTATTAAATAGAAGAGGATTTAATCCAAAAAACGGTGGAAAGGTATTATTAGCGAGATATTATCGATTTGGGTATTTAACTAGTTTTTATTACCGATCCAGAAAATAAAAGAGCAATTAAAGAAAAAATTAAGAATTTTACTAAAGAAAAATAATAGGATTCGGAAAACGAAAAAAAATACGGCAATTAATAAGAAAATGATAATTCGTAAACGATATTACCCGATAAAGCGATTATTAAGATTTTTGCGGAACAAACTTATAAATAATTAAATATACGATAATAATTTAAGTAGTTGCAAAAATAAATAATACGTATAAAAAAATAGTTAAAAAAATTCCGAATACAGAATGATCGGAACGAAGAGATATTACGAAAATTTTTATAAACCTTAAAAAAGTAACGTTACCTATAAAGGAGCTACGGGTAAGCGAGAAAAAGAAGGTTAGGTTATAATACCTTAAAAGGGCTTTAAATGCGATAATCGGAGCTATTGGCGATAATGCCATTATTATACGAATACGGATTAAAAAAAACTGGTATACCGTAATAATGGACTGCGGAATAATAATTACAAATTATATTAATCCGGAGGTAATAAATTAATTAAGATTATTATAAAAAGAAAAAAGTTATTTTTATAAAATCGAAAATACCGAAGGTTAAAGATTTACCTACGACGATAAATAAGTCAAACGTAAAATTAATTACTTTAAAACCTTTATCGAAAAAAAGAAATAAATTATTAATTTTGATATTATTTTATTAAATAAATACGATATAATCTTAGGAAAATTATAGTTACGCCAGTATAACCCTTTAATCGACTAGGAAACTAATTAGGTAAGTTTTCGTTTATTTCCTAATATAAAATAAAAAACAGACGATATAAAATTTTAATATTTGATTAATAAAGATGACGAATACAGGTATGAGGATACGATAGAAACTTTACCACTTAAAAAGATAAGATATATTTAAAATAAAGGGTATAATAAAAAAATACGGCGCGTTATCGTAAATCTTAGGATACGATTTCGATAAATAAACGACGACTTATAAGTATAATTTAAAAAGTTATTAAAGTGGATAGTAAAGGTATTATTATAATATTACAAATATAAGAAATTTTTTCGAAAAAAGTTCGATACGAAATTATTATAATATAACGAATGGGATTATAAAATAATTTTAAAAAACGGTAAAATAATTGTTTTTTATTTTATCTATAATTTAAACGAAATAAAGTTATACGCTTTTTACAATTACTTAGAAAACAAACTGCGAAAAGAATATATACGACGTTTTAAGTCGTTAACAGGATATTTAATGTTTTTTATTTTACGGAAAAACAGGAAATTACGATTTATTATTAATTACCGACAACTTAACGATATTACCGTTAAAGATAAAATATTATTACCTTTAATTACCGAAATTAAGGATTAATTATAAAACGCTAAATGATTTATAACCTTAAACCTAAGAAAAAGGTATAATTAAATCCGAATTAAACCCGAAGACAAATAAAAAACAACCTTTAAAACGAAATACGGATTATTCGAATATTTCGTTATACTTTTCGGATTTACGAACGTATTAGCAACTTTTTAACGGATAATTAATTATGTATTCCGAAAGTACCTTAATATCTTTATTATATATTACCTCGATAATATTTTTATTTATTTAAAAATAAAAAAGGAATATATAAGATACGTTTATAAGGTCCTATAAGTTTTACAAGATGCCAATTTTTTGGTTAACGCAGAAAAAAGTACCTTTTATACTTAAGAAGTCGAATATTTAGGATATATTATTATTTTAAGATATATTAAAATAAATTTTAAGAAAATTTTTATAATTAAAAACTGGAAAACGTTTATTAGCGTTACGGAAATATAAGTATTCCTTAGATTTACTAATTATTACCGATAATTCGTACGATATTTTAATAAGATTATAATATTATTAATAGAATTTATTAGGAAGAATTAACGGTTTATATAAGCTCCAGCTGTGAAAAAGGCCTTTTAGCAGCTTAAAGACGTCCTTACTAACGAGCCTGTCTTGATAATATATAACCCGAACAAATTAGTGGAATTCGAAACCAACGTTTCAGATTTTGCTTTAAGAGCAGTGGTTTGTTAACGAGATAATTAAGGAAGATTATATCCTGTTACCTTTTACTTTTATAAATTATATGGTGCTGAGTTTAATTACCTTATTTACGACAAAGAATTCCTAGTTATCGTTAAAGCCTTTAAAGAATTTAAATATTATTTTAAGGGGAATTAATATTAAGTAAAGGTATATACAAATTATAAAAACATTTTTTATTTCGTAACTATAAAAGAATTAATTGGACGATAATTACGTTACGCAAAATACCTTTCAGAATTTAATTACGTTATTATTTATTGCAAAGGATTAAAAAACGGTAAAGCGGACGTTTTTAGCAAACGATTAGATTTGAAGGATTTTAAAGTAAAAATATAACAGACCGTATTTAACTGGATAATAAAAAGATATTTATAATAACAACATATTAACACTATCAAAATATTTACATTAAATATACATAAGGAAATACAGTAATATTATGATAATCTATCTAATAATTAGAAAACAAACAAAACCTATATATTAAAGAAACATTAAGAAAATCTAATACAAGAAATACATAAATATTAATTACATAGATACCCAGGAATTTACAAGACCTTAAAACGTTTATAACGGATATATTATTTTCCTAAAATGAAATTAATTATATAGAAAATTATATAATAATGCAATATCTGCATTAAAGCAAAGGCTAGACGATATAAACTATACGGAAAATTATAATTATTACCAGTCATTAAGCGACCATAGGATTTAGTTATATTCGATTTTATTACGAAATTTTTTTTATTAAAAAACCTAAGTACGGGTATATATTATAACAGTATTTTTGTAATCGTTAATCGATTTACAAAGTTTTCTTATTTTTTACCGTATAACAAAAACATAAATACCGAATAAATAACATATATTTTCTTTCGATATATATACAGTATACATAAATTACCAGCAGAAATTATTTTAAATAAAAATATAACCTTTACTTTAAAATTCTAATACAGCTTAATAACGTAATTCGGTTTAAACCATAAATTATTAAGCGCTTTTAAATTACAAATAAATAAATAGACGGAAAAAATTAACCAGACGTTAAAAACGTATTTACAATATTACATTAACTATAAACAAAACAATTAAATTAAAAAGTTACCTGTTACGTAATTAATTTATAATACCAGCTATTACGACAATATTAAAACGACTTTAACAACCGTTAATTTCGGTTTTACCCCAAAAGTTTATAAAAAAATACGAAAGGAAGGATTAATTAATATTAAAATAATCCTTACCTTAAAGTAATTTAAGCAATTACATTAAGAAATAAAAACAGAATTTTAATTTATACGCAAATAAATAAATAAATACTACAACCAGAAAAGGTTAAGAAAATTAATTTTCTCGGAAAAAGAAATGGTTTATTTAGCTATTAAAAATATTAAAATTAAACGCTTAAACTAAAAACTTAACTTTAAATACATTAACCTATACAAAATCGCCAAGAAAATTTCAGAAAATAATTATCAATTGGAGTTATTACCTAAGGTTAAACTTTATCCAGTTTTTTATGTTTCCTTACTCGAATTAACAGCAGATATTATCAAAGTGCATACGGTACAAGACGACGTAAAAGAAAAAGGGAAAATATATAAAATCGAAAAAATACTTAATATATAAAAAGAAAAAAAATTTACTTAATATTTAATTAAATGGAAAAATTACCCAAATTCCGAAAATATTTGGGAACCCGTTAAAAATCTTATTAACGCCCGGCATCTACTAAAGAACTTTTATTAATAATATCGGGGCTGCCGAAATTAAAGAAGTTCTAGTTTATATTATCTAAAAACGGCTAATCGGACGTCTCAGAAATAAACCAATCGTTTTAAACAGGAACTTAAATTAAGGACAACATATTTACTTTTAATCGTTCCTAATTTTTTAATTTATTTATAAATTAAAGGCCGCGGTTAACGATTTTCATTTTTCGAACGTAAAAAAACCTTTTCTGGCGACGAAAACGAAAGAGGCGATTAATAATCTCGTTAATGTTACGTTATTTACGTACAAGGTCCTCCTTTAACTCTTGCTAAAAACGCAGTAAAATTTCCTCCGTTACGGCTTTTTTACGGTTTAAACGGTTTTTTTCCTTTCTAATACGACGAAAAGAATTAACGGGAATACCGGACCTATCACAGCGACGACGATACTTAACGTATTTGCTGTAACGACGAATTTTTTTAATTATTTAATATTTCGTCCTTTTTTCAAAATATAGCGTATAAGGTATTATTTCAAAACCAAATTTAATAATATAAGCAACTAAAAATTTAAGGTTTTCCTTTTAATTTGGATAACTACAGGATTTACGATTAACGATACGATTACCTATAATAAAGGATTAACTTATAGGAAGGAAATTTTTAAAGGCAAAGATCTTAAAAAAGGGGATATCGTATTACGACCTAACAGCGGGGAGGTTTCGGAAACGGTCCTAACGGACCGAAATAGGACCTAAATGGATCAGGTTACGTAATTTGGATTTTTTCTGTTTTCTAGATCTAATTAAATCCATACAGATCCAATACCCTTTAAATCTAAAAGAACGATAAGATCCATAAAAGATCCAGGTTTCTAGGAAGGATATATATATTCATTAGTCCCATAGCCTAGATAGCGATAGCTTGCAATATAACTTAGTTACCCAAGACGCCCTTGGTATTACTAAACGTAACTAAGTTATCTTCCTTGCTTAGATTCCCATAATACGACTGCTAACATAAACCGTACGACTTGGTTTAATAGTTGGTTAATTAACCTAGCCGTTACATAAATAACTTCCTGTTTTTCGGCTTTAATAAATAATGTTTTAAAAATATCGTTAAAAGGATTATGAAAAATATCTTATTTAAAAATTTAAATAACGTAAACTAATATTTAAACGTATAAATTATCCGTTTCTTACTAATAAAAAATATTAATTTAAACTAATAATAATATATTAAAAAGTTATTAAAATTAATTAACTTAAATGAAATAAAAAAACTTATACGATATATTAATAATTACTTAAAATACGTTATAAAATATAACGGCGTAATTAACAAAAAAAACGTTTAAATATACGAACTTAATAAGGAAATTTAATTTTTTAAATTATATTAATAAATTACATATAACAATTATAATACTAACTTAAATAAGGTGTATAAATAACCCGTTACTTAAATACCAGGAATATATTAAAAATTGCCGAAATACTTAAATAATATATTAAATATAATTGTCGGCAGTTAGTGCTTTAAGATAATTACGGCTGGTGGGCTCAGGTTAAAGAATGTTACCTGGGATACTTTTTATTATAAAACAATCTTTTAAGTATGGATTATGTATATAAAGACGGTTTGCTTTAAACGTTTTTAATTTATAAAATTATTAATATAAAGTTTTATGTTAGTATTTTATATTTAATTACTGTAATTGTTAGTATGGTAATACTTTTTAATTAATTAATAACTTAGTACGTTATACGAAGTAATTATTTGCAAATTAAGTTAATAAAAAAAGTACGAAATTTAAGAAAAAGTTGTTTAATTAACGATTCGAAAAAAAATTAAGCAGTTAACGATAACGAGCAAATAACAGAACCTTGGGTAATTTCTTATTAAGCAAAACGGCCTATCCGAAACTTTATTCCTTTTTTCCCAGTTAAAACTTTTTTACGATAAGGATATTTCCCAGGATAAATTTTATAACGAAAAAAAAAGGAATAAAAGTTTATATTAAATAGGGCGGCAGGAAAAAAACCTGTTTTCGGGGCGTTTTTAAAAGATACTTTACTGCTTTAGTAACCGAAAAAGAACCGATTTAAAACCTTTATTTAGAAATAACAAATTATAACGGATTTAAATAAGCTTTATACGTCTTTAGGTATTAGTATAAACGGTATTAAACGTAACGTTAAGGTACGAAAGGATAAATATTAACAAATCGAAAAAAAAGTTAAAAAGGTAAAGTTTTAAAACGAAAAAAATAACGATATTATAAAGCGTATAAATACTATAATAATATAGCTGATAAATACGTTTTAACCTAAGGTACGGAGTTTTAAAAGTTTATATAATACAAATATATAATTAAAAGCATTATAAAACGTATTGCTTAAAGTTAAGGTTAGTAATTTTAAAAAAATATTTATCGTATTAGAAAGCGATATGGAAAAGATTAATTTATTAAGAAAAAACGAAACGAAGTTTAAGAGGTAATTTATAAAAAAGCCCGACTTTCCGAAAAAAAAAATTACCTAAGGGAAAAGGTGTAATACGCGATAACTCCGATAATTCAGATAATTCCCTTAATATCCTTAGCAGCTTTTCGAGTTTTAATAATTTAGATAATTTTAACGAATTAGGTATTTACCTAAAAAATAAAGAAAAAAAATTTAAAAAGTTTAGTAATATAGATATAAAGTTATATTAAAAACGTTTTAACTTTTCGCTAAATAAGGAAAATTATTTAGCAAACTGGGTTAATTAAAAGTTTTAAAATAACGCCTTAAGTTTTACGATAAAAAAAATTGGTTATAAAAACGGAATAAAATTAGGTTAGTTGGATTAGTTCCGTTTAACGAAAGTTATTACTAAAATTTGTAAAAAGGCGTTTTTAAAGTTAATTATAGGTATTAAAAAAAGTCCGAAAATATTAAAAACGTTCTGGAAAATTTATGTAGTGATAGGTAAAATTAGGTGAAGGTCCTTTTAAAAAAAGCTTAATAAGGTTATTTATAATAAAAAAAACCCGGTACAGTTTATTATTAAATTTTAAAGGTTTTTTTATAAGATAAAAGGCTGTAATATGCGATTTAAAACGGAAAAATAAGTTATTATATTCCTTATTGTTATAAAAAACCGTATTAACAATTAGTGCAAAACTATTTAGTTAATATTACGGCAAACGGATTATTTTTTCTAGCAATTAATCGATAACTTTAATAGCAAATTTTATAACCGATTTAATAAGAAAAAAAATAACGGACGGTTTGCTAATATACGAAAGGATAAGGGAAACAAATATAACAATAATAATTCCCGAGATGATAAGCCCGTATGGAATAAAAACGGAAAATTACTCTATTTTAATTGTAGTAAGTATGGATACCTGGCGAAAGATTGCTTTAAGCCGCAGAAAAACGGTAAAAGCAAAAAAAGGAAATAAAGTTAAAATAATAGCTAATGTAATAATAATGGTAATAATAATTAAAATAACTAAAGTAATAATTTTCGCAATATCCGTAACAATGGTTAAAACGAAAAGCAATTTATTTTTAAAGGTTTAAAAAATTTGTACCGTTTAAACGGAAAAACCTTTAATGTTTACGTTAACGAATAACAGTTTTAAAACTTTATATAATAATACGACGAAATGGTTTAGGAAATAACGTAAGAAATTATAAAGGCTAAAAACTTTAAGCTATAAGTAATTAAAAGCTTTAAAGATATAATAACTAACTGCTTTAAAGTAACTAAAGCGATAGTTATAAATAGCGCTATGTTTTTACATATATATTCCTTTATAAAAAACGATAAAGATAAGTTACTTTAAGATTTAGGAATAAACGTTAATATTATTAACAATATCGGCGATTTCGAAAAGAATTCGATATTAGATATTAAGTCCAAGGGAATTTATATTATAATAGGTAAAAGATTTATAGCTGTTATTTTTATTAGTACTGTTAAATAGCTTTTAAAAGGCCTTAATAAAGAAAATAACGAAATTATAATAAAATATACGTTATATATTAACGATTTTCTTTTAAAGGTATTTTTTGGAAAGATATTTTATAAAAAAAAAGGTTACCTAAATAAAAGTACTTTAATTAACCTTAATAGGTTTAAATTAACAATTATTAACGTTTCCCGAAAAGGATTTTTTTTATAGCTTTATAAAAAACCGGAATTTATTATTAAAGGTTTAAAATTTTTAAACAATAAAAATTGTTAATAAAAATATGCGTTAAAAAAAGTATTTTAAAAAAAAATAACGGTAATTTAATTAATAATTTAAAAATAAATTTTATAAAGGCATTTAAGGACGGAAAAATCTTTATAATAAATAAAGTTATAAAAAAATTATCTTTTAATATTACCGTTTTTATTATTTTAATACTAAATAATTAATTTAGATTATTAAAAAGTTTACGGGGATAAATTTAAATTTTAACGATATAAAATTTTCTTTTTATATAACCTATAACGAGGAAAAAATACGGAAAATACCGTTTATTAATTTATAAAAAAAAATAATATACGTAAAAGAAATTATTTAATATAATATAAAAATCGTTAAGCTTATTAACATTAAAAATAACGGTTATTTCGGGTTTATTATAAACGATTTATTATATTATAAAAAATATTATTTATTTAGGATTAAAAATAAAATATAGCAAAGTTTATATATATATATTACCCGGATATTTAAACGTTTAAAAACGTTATTATTAAATATAAAAAACAAAAGAAAAAAATCGTAAATCTTACATTTTAATAACGGTAAGGAATTCGGTATAATAATTATCGAAAATTTCTGCGTAATAAAAAATATTAAATTGGTAATTTTTAACGTTTATAATTAATATTAAAATAAAGTTGCAAAACGAGGGATATAATTTTTTTAAAACGAAATATACGTAATTACGGTTTAAATAAAAATACCGATATATTTTTAAAATTTTATAATAAAAATAATAACGTATACCGTTAACAGAATTAAATAATTAATAATAAAAGACGTAATATTAATTAAATATTTTAAGGATATATTTAAATTTAATAGGTTTTATAAATTTAATAACAGTTATTTTTAAATTTTTGGTAATAAATATATAGTTTTAATCGATAAGAATTATAGGACCAGATTAGAAAAATTAGTAGCCCGTAAAGCAAAAAAAATGTTATTAAGTTATTAAGGGATTTATAATTATAAAATATAGTTATTAAAAAGCGGTAAATTATTAATAATACCGTATATTATTATTTATAAAGATTTGGAAAAATTAAAATAACTTTTTAACTTACAGAATATTATTCGGTTATTTCCGTAACCCGTATAAAAACGATTAAAATACTGTTAAAAATAAGGTATTAAAATAAAGAATAAAAATAATAATATCGTTTTAAAGGACGATATAAATTAGGAAACTAAATAAGTTAAACGAAAAACAGGACGTCCGAAAAAGATAATCCCCGAATTATATATTTTAAAGGCCTTAAACGAAATATTAAAGTTAATATATAGGTTAAAATTAATTTTAACTTAAAAGGATAATAATAATAACTTTTTTTTATTTTTATTTATTATTAAATATTAAAAACCAAGACGAAAATAATTATAAATTATACGTTATAATAAATAACGGTTTATTACTAAAAAAAATTATGGAAAGCTTAGAACGTAAAATATAGCTTAAAGTTATTTTTATTAAAATTAAAAAAAGTTTTTAACGCGGAATTTTTTGTTTTATATTAAATAATAGGGTATACGGGCATCTGGTAAATACGAAATAAGTGTTAAGAAAAAAATATACGTTTATAAAAAAGTTAAAAAAGTATAAAACCTGTATTTATACAAGGTAAAGTGCTATTAAGGTATCTAGCTATATACATACATATAGGGAGCTAATCTATTTACTAAGTATATGCATAAACTGGTTTTATAAACGTAACCGGGGAGCACCTTTTAAAAACCGTCCTTTTTTAGCTAAGGGCCGGAAAAACGCAATGCGGGTTATGTAATACGGTAACTAACGGTAAAATATACCCGATTAATTAATTGGTTTTTATCGCCCTTAATTGTAACTGGTTCCTAAAGCCAGCTACCCCTTAATTGTCGCCGACACGGTAGCGGGGCCGAAGCCCCAATTGGTTTAGCTTTTTTTAGGCTGGCGTTACCTAAAGGAACGGTAGCCTAAGCTGGATTTGAACCAGTTATCTTTTAAGACTAACCGAAATAAGATGCCCAAGCCTGTCGCAATTAAAAGAGACACCCAGGCTCGTAACTACTGAGCTATTAGGCTAAAACCTGTATTTATATTAGGGGATTTATTTAACGGAAAGGAATTAATTATAATAAAACGTTAGCTAGTATTATAAAGGCTATATATTGGAAAATTTTAATAGCGTTAATTATTGCTTTAAGCTGGTATATATTTTAAATCGATTTTATTACGGTTTACTTAAACGGTAATTTAAAGGAAAATATTTATATAAAGTTTTTTTTTATATTAAAAAAATATTTTAACGTATACCCGGAAAATAAAGTAAAGTATTATTTTTTCTTTAAAAAATTATTAAATTAATAAATTTTTTATATAGCTTAAAATAAACTGGAGCTGCTTAATAGGAAAAAGTAAAAAAAATACTTACGAAATAAGGTTTTCGCCCGTTAATTTCGGATAACGTAATATATTATAATCCGAAAACAAAAAACGTTATCGTTTCGTACGTAAATAATTTTTTATTTTTTAGCTTTAATAAATAACGTTTTAAGAACATTATTAAGGGGATAGCTAAAGATATACCTGTTAAAAACTTAAGGGACGTTAATTGGTACCTAAGCGTACGAATTATCTATTTCTTATTAATAGAAGATATTAAGTTAAATTAATAACAATATATTAAAAAGTTATTAAAATTAATAGGATTAAATATTATACGGAAATAATTTAAGTTATTTATTAAAAATTATTTAAAATATGCCGTAAAAAATAAGTGCGTAATTAATAAAAAAAAAACGTACGAATATATAAGTTTTATAAGGAAATTTAACTTTTCCAGTTATATTAATAAACCGGATATAACGTTTATAACGTTAATTTAAATTAAGTTTATAAATAACCCGTTATTTAAATATTAGGAATATATTAAAAAATTACCGTAATACTTAAACGGTACGGTAAATTTATGTTTTCGGTACCGGAAATTGAAAAATTACCCGTACTAGAAGTATAATAACTTAAGCTTATTCGGAATAGTAAATATAAATTTTATGCAAGGTCGTTGGGTTCAAGCCGTATTATCCAGGCTGAGCTAAAGATACAAAGTAATTACACCAATAATTAACACGATAGATACTCTACCCAGTATCTTCGAATACGGCAACTATCAATGGTTTTCACGGTGAATTAAGGGATTTATAAAACTATTTAACAAAACAAATTTCGAACGGTTTATAACTAATTTAAAACTTAAGAAAAAAAAATTAAGAGACATTTAAAATTTAATTAAAGTAATTAATAAAAAAATAATTCCGCTAAACTCCCTTTATACGGGAAAAAAGGCGTTCCCCTATTAAAACCTATTTTTCGTTATTAAAAACAATAACCGCAGCATTTTTTTTACAATTACTCGAAAATATCCGTTTATTTATAAATTTTAAGGCTTTAACCTTTTATAAAAAGGAATTTGTCTCCCTAGAGGAGACGTAACCGTAGAACCAAATTGAACAAATAAATAGATTATGTTATCGGTTGCTAAGCTTTACTAAACCCCAACCTTACAGGTAACTTCAAACTGCCCAATTATGCCCCTATCGACGACCATTCTTAACGGAATTCTAAACGGTTTTCGTAATCCGGAATAACCAGATAAACTATCGTTCGTAATTTTCCTTATATTGATTTAAAAATTAAACTTCGATATTTTTAAATCCGTTGTCGTTATTTTCTAATTTTATTAATAATCTTTTTATAAGCCAGATATTTTTTAATATAAATTTACGTAAAAATTAATTATTTCCGTTATTTTAAATTAAATCGTATACGAAAATTAAAAATAAACCCTAATTTTTTTCGGATAAATTATTAATATCGACAAAAATATCGATATATTTTATTCGGCTAATTATTTTATTTAAATCGGGTAATTTAATTAAAACCGTTTCCGTTAAGATTCCGGAAATACGGAATATTAAAATTTTATATTCGAATTTAGCCGGTATATTTTAATTATCTTAATTAATAAGGGTTTAAAAAGCCCTGAAATTAATCGAGGTTAAAAAAGGTAGCTGTCGTAAAATTAGCGAAAGGTTATAAAGCAGCCATCTTATACGGACTTAAGGTTTACCGCAAAAAGCTTAACATTTCCTAAATTATTATCTAAAATCCCCCCTACCAAACTAAGGTATAAGGTTTATCAAGGTCGAAACTTGTCGGCATTACATAATCGGCTTTGAAATAAGGCTTTTCGTAACCAAAATATAATTTACCGTTACCGTAAAAACCATTACTAATTGCCGTATTCGAAAATTTTAGGTAAAATATCTATCGTATTAATTATTAGTATAATTACTTTATATCTTTAGCTTAGCTTAAATAATACGGCTTAAACTTAACAACCTTATATAAAAGGGAATTTAAAAAGCAATAATTTTAATTACTTATTAATATTACTATTAAAAAATAAATCCGATTTTTAAAGCTATAAAATCTTTAATATAACAAGCTAACGTATATAAAACGTTTTCCTATATTAACGCCTAACCTGGTCCGAAATATTTCGAAAAAATAAACCCCATATTCCGGAACGGTTATAAAAAACGGTAAAACGAAAAGGCCGGTTTTTTAATATAACGGTTAATTACGCAGCCTTATTTTAAATAAAAATAATAAAAACGAAAGTTTAAATCCTATATACAAGGTCGTTAGGTTTAAGCCGTATTATCCAGGCTGATTATAATTTATATAAGGTCGTTAGTTTAAATCCTATATAAACTAAAAATTTTAATAACTTTTTAATAAATTTTAATACCTTTTTAATAAATTTTAATACCTTTTTAATAAATTTTAATACCTTTTTAATAAATTTTAAAAAATTTTAAATCCAATTTTAAAAAATTACGTAAATAAAGTTACCTAACGTAAAAGGGCGTATCGGTAATTGGTGCTTTTAAGTACCCGCGGCTAATGCATCTAGGCTGCGGCTGCTACCTAAGACAGCCTTTGTCCAGAAATCATCCTTTATATAGCCAAACGTATATATAAGGGCGATTGCCCCCAGACTTTTTCAGTCTTTCCTAGAATAACCATGCGCTTTTCGCTAGAATCCTGCGTTTAATCACTGTAACTGCTGGCAAAATATTTAAAAACAGGAAATCTAATTAAATATAGGTAATTAAAATTTATCAAGTACTAGTTTATATTTTAAAAAATAACAATTTTTAAATTAATTATTTCGTAAATAAATTATTTACCGTTAATTAAAAATATTATATACGTATATTAAAACGGTAAGTTTAAATAATAGAAATTAAAGATTCTTAATTTATACGTAAATTTTTAAAAACCGGAAACCTGGCCGAATTTAAATAATTATAACTTATATAATATAAGTAAATATTTAATAAATTATATATTTCTTAAACTTATAATACCGTAAATAAAATAAGAATTAATAATTAAAAATATGTTATAAATGTATTAAAACGTTAATTTTATTAAATTATTAATTAAAAAGTTTTAATTTATAAAAAAAATTAAAAATACGGAAAATTAATTAAATTATAAAAACATAACTTGTATAATATAAATAAGGCCTAATAGCTCAGTGTTCGCAAGCCTGGGTATCTCTTTCAATTACGACAGGCTTAGGCACCCTGTTTCGGTTAATCTTAAAAGATAGTTGGTTCAAATCCAGCTTGGGCTACCGTTCCTTTAGGTGCTCTCGTTAGCCTAGAGGAGCTAGACCAATTGGGGCTTCGGCTCCGCTACCGTGTCGGCGACAATTAAGGGGTGGCTGGGGGCTCTAGAATTAGTTACGATTGGGGGCGTTGGGAACCAATCAATCAATCGGGTATATCTTATCGTTAGTTGCCGTATGTTACATAACCCGCATTGCGTTTTTCCGGCCCTTGGCTAAAAAAGGACGGTTTTTAAGGAGGTGCTCTCCGGTCGCGTTTGTGCAGAACTATTTGTGTACATGTATGTAGTGAACGGATCAGCTTATATATAGCTAGATACTACAATGGCACTTTACCTTGTATAATATAAATAAAGATTTTAAACATTGAAAATTTCTTAATTATATAACTTCGTAAATAAATTAATAAACGCTTATTTAAATTACGTTATAAATATAATAAAACTTTATATTAATATTATAATAATCAAGGATTTTTAAACAATGAAAAACCAACGAAATTTAAAAATAAAAAACTGATATTATAAAAATAAAAATATCCGGTTGCGCTTGTACAAAACCACCTGAACGGATCAGCTGCACATAGCTAGATACCTTAATAGCACTTTACCCTACATAAATAAAAATATTTTAAAAAGTATTTATTAAATTTATACCCAAGTTTAAATTATTTAACATTAATGAAAAATAAATATAAAAGACGCATTTAAATAATAAATATACTATTATAAATAAAATTTAAAAATAAAACTTGTATAAAAAATTTATATTAGCATTTATATATAAATCATTTTTTAACACATTTAAAATTTAAATTATACTTTATAATTTTTTATAATTACTAACTTATTAATAATTTAATTACAATTATGATAATTAATTAAAAACTACAAATTACCTTAATAACCCTTTTTAAATTAAAATTCAAGATAAATTATAAAAACCAAATTAAAAAATAAAATATTCCGAAAAATAAAACGAAATAAAATAAATATTAAATAAATATCGTTAAAACGTAATGTTATATAAATTATGGTTTTTACAATTAAACGGTATGAAAATAATTTTCGATAATAAATTTTAATACTTAAATAAATCGCTTTACAAAAACGAATTAATATTATTAATAAATCATCTTTAACAGGGAAAAAAATTTAATATATAATTATTAAAAATTATTAGTATTGAAAAAAAAACGGTTAAATATAAAATAATGCTATATAATTTACTACTTACAAACAGGGATGCTAATATAGTTTATAATTTTTAGGTTTTTTGTAGTTACTAAGTAACGACTATAGTTTTAGTTATATTATTAACTAATTAATATAGCTTTAATTAGGGCACTAACTAACTATAAACTAGAACTTAAATTTAAAGAGTGTTAAAAAATTTAAAAATAAAAATCATTTAGATTTTTATTTAAATGCTATTAGTTTACATTTAACTTAAATATCTCTGTATTAATATATATACTTTTAAATTTATTTATATTTTATATTTATTTAATAATAAAATTTTTAAAGGTTTTTATTAATAGGTTATCGGTTTTTTTCTTAAAGAAAACGTAACTGTAGAACTAAATTAAACAAATAGATAAATTATGCTATCAGTTATTAAGCTTTACTAAACCTTACCCTTTTTACAGCCCTTATCGATAACCATTCTTGACGGAATTCTGGATGGCTTTCGCAATCCGGAGCAGCCGGATAAATTATTGTTCGTAATCTTTTAACTTATATCGATTTAAAAGTTAAATTTTAACGTTTTAATATTCGTTATCGTTATTTTCAAATTTTATCAGCAATTTTTTTATAAGCTAGATATTTTTTAATATAAGTTTACGTAAATATTAATTATTTTTACTATTTTAAATTAAATTATATCCGAAAATTAAAAATAAAATCTGATTTTTTTCGGAAAAGTTATTAATATCGATAAAAGTATCGATATATTTTACTTAGTCGATTATTTTATTTAAATCGGATAACGTAATCGAGACTATGTTTGTTAAGATTCCGGAGGTACGGAATATTAGGATTTATACCCCTTTAAAAATAGAGAAAATTTTTAAATTAATTATTTTAACTTTTTTTAACAAAAAATAGATATTAATTTAAAATTAATATAATACGAAATAACGCCTAAAATAACGATGCTTTTAACGATCGGTTTTAAACCGTTTTTTTACAGTAATACGAAAAGTAATTTATTAACGATATATTAAAAGATTATATATTTAATAACGAAGTTAATGAATTTTTTTTAAATTATGTTAATATTCAAATTCCCGGGTTACAAAATAAGGAGGAATTTACACCAAAAAAAAAAAAAAAAAAAAAAAATAAAAAAAAAATAA
>QJNZ01000417.1:0-80049 GCA_004155055.1 Monosporascus sp. CRB-8-3
TCAATAAATCGTAAGTGAGCCCGATATACCAGCATACGAGATTGTTCAAAATGAATGCCAATTGCGCCAGGAAATCTTGGTACACAACACAGCTCAAGAAATGGGGATTTCGAAAGAACTTGAAGGATGCTACAGCCCGTGACTGTCAAATTGCTAGCTACAAAGTCACCAAGGCCAGAAAGAAGGGCAAGAGAGTCGATCTCTACTTCCATGAACAGAAAATCGCCCCAAGAGTTCTCAGAGGAGAAAGGTTCTTCCTTTCGAAGCTAGAAGAGGTGGAACTTGACAACCAGAGTATGCTAAATTCAGCCCTAATGGTTGATATTAGCCCAATTATCCTAACTTTCTCTCCTAGAATCACCACCTCGAACTCCCCCAGGATTTCACCTCGTCATCCATAGCCGGGCAGTGTCACCAATCCCTCTTGATAATGAAAATGGCCTACAATCGACGATAGAGCAGCAGTCGTCATCTTTGCTGCCAAAACTCGCCCCCCCAAATGTTGTTGCCGGCCTGATGTATGAGCCAACGTATATCTCTCCCACCGCACTGTCACCGGACGAGTTCACGAGACTAGATTCTCCAATAGTTCAAAGCCTCGCGCTTGACACCTCCTCAGTGTTTACTTACCCCACCAGTACCGACATCGGCTTGTTCCGGGAAAACCCTAGCGTATACGAATACGCTGTCGATGACGATGGGGATCAAAACATAGAGCTGGCTCGGAAAGACCCCATCAGCGTAGTCTCCCATGCGAGGTCACTGTATCCAGATCTTGCCATGATCGCACCTCACCACACACGGTCCCCAACCCTCGAATTCCTCGCCCCAGCCTTTTCAGAATTCTCGGATCATCCGAATCGCCGCGCATTGGTCGATCATTTCTGCAATGTACTATCAAATCTTTTCGTATTCCGGGAGGAGACCGGCAATCCTTTCCAGCAGCTGGTGCTACCCCTGTCACACAATAACTCGGCTGTGATGAACGCTATCTACGCCTTAGCTAGCGCCCACCTAGAATATCGCGGAATTCAGAGCGGTGAGAAGTCGCTCTATTTCCATAATATGGCTATTCAGGATCTAGCTAGGCTTATTCAAAAGGACGAAGAGATTGACAAGAACGAGCTTCTAGCTGCTGTAATGCTTTTAGTATACTATGAAGTTGTGAGTATCATCTTCTGCATGCCCAGGGGCTGTCGTGGCTAAGTTTTGTCAATTAGCATGTTCAAACGGGCCGGATCAACATAGTAGATGGACACCTGAAGGGTGCCATTACAATAATGAACTCATCCAGACGATCGGATCTTACGAGCCTCTTCCTGACACGCGTACGCGTCACGTCCCTAGCCGCTTTGCATTTGAAAACCCATGCTGACAGAATCCCAGGCGTTTCGATTTTATGATGTTATTACGGCCCTCTCCTTAGGAACTGCACCGCTCTCAACCGCGCCTGCCGCCAGTTGTCTCATTCCCTTCCCTCATTATGACGCATATCCTATGTCTCCCTTGGGAAATGTAGATACACTTCTTGGGATGGCCACTACACTGTGGCCAATTATGCACCGCCTTTCCAACCTCCTGTCGCTAAAGGTGGAACTTGAAAGGGCGACAAGGACCGATCAGATCCGCAAAGTTTCAGTTCTACGTGTAGAGTGCGAGACTACGTCCCTAGCTATCGAGACGGCCCTCGCACAGTGGGCGCCTTTTCTCCTCCCAAAAGTCGCGGTTCGCGGTGGCGTGCTTGAAGAAACTGAACACGCAGAGTTTCCGGAACTACCACGCCTTCAGTCAATCCTCCACAACGCTTTGGCATATCGCCATAGCGCCTTCGTTTATCTATATCGAACCATCTATGGATACTACCGTGGGCACGAATTAGTCCAGAAACATGCACATGCTTCCCTTGTCCACTGTGTAGGGACGACCGCCCACAGGGGGCCCATGGGAGCTCTACTATGGCCCTTATTTGTGGCAGCTTGCGAAGCAATTAATAATGAGGATCGTGCATTAGCGGAGAAAGCGTTCCAAGAAATCGAATTGCGTCAAGGGATGATCAATATCCAGAGGGCTTGGGGGATAGTCCGCGAGGTATGGAAGAGACTAGATATCCTGAACGGATCCCCTGATAGGGCCCAGGACGTCGACCTCTGGAGACGGGTGAGCGAGGAAATGGGCATTAATATCATCTTCGGTTGAGGTCTCTAGGACAGCGAAAGGACGTTATGGCATGCAATAAAAGACCAGCGTTATCATGTCAATTTTGTCGATACAAGTGGTAAAATTATCGATAAAGGCTATGACACGGATAAGAAACTAAAATGGAGTTTTTTAGGTATATAGTGCCACGTCCCGCTAGTCATTCGACGTAATCGAGGAACTCTGCAACAATATTCGTGGCACCGTTATAGCGCCGTTAGTTCTTGTCGAAAATAGCTTCGACTGTGGAGATAAGAGGCAGGTTCTTAAAAGTTATCCTACGGGTTCAGCATTAGAGATGAGCTGTTCCTTTGCGCTGGTTTATGCAAAGGACGAGCGACCTTTTACTGTTGCAATATGCCAGTTCATATGACCGATAAGGCAACTTAGGAGGAATTAAGGTGAAGTCTAAGGAATTAAGGACGTAGTTGGCGAATAGGGCTGTAGGTCTTGGTAATGCCCCGTAGAGCCTCGATGTTGGTTTCCCTACGGGGCTTTCCAAATGTTCATATGCGAATTATCGAAATAGGGCTTAGTAAGATGGACATTCCGATTCATTGATTATAGCAGTTATATTAAGAGATGTAACGGCTGATTTAGTTAACTAAATATTAAACCTAATCGTAGTATTTATACAGTAATTATATCGTAAAATTTAAAACATAAAAATATGTATTAAATAGAATATTAATATAAGTAATATATATATAAATTATAAGTTTAATATGTATATATTTTTTATAACTCTTAGTTATAATACTATTAATATATTTTTTTAAAGCCAGGTTTATTAACTTTATGTTAAAATCCCTTAAAACTATTATATAACCGTACGTAATCTGGGTATGATATATTTCTAGGGAGTTCGACCATTGTAAGGAAGCAAAGAGATACGGCAGAATCTCGGCGACTAGTCGCCGACCCACATGCACACAAGGACACCTACAAACACCGCACTCAGATAATACATACAACTCAGATAGAAGTCTGCCAATACACCTACTTTCTTGGAATGGTCTGCTACTGTTCGGCCATCACCTTACTCTCTTAATCATTCCCCTTACACCATTTTGTTATAAATAAGGCTGTTTAAGTTATAATACAATTTCCCCCTCTTAAAGCTTTTGCCCTTAAAGACTAGTAATTACTGCTCGATTACAATAAGTAAACCTTTTTTTCCGTTTAAAAGCAGGACCAGCTCAGGACCTTGTACAATAATAAAATCCGCAAAGTCCAGATTGACGTGTCATACTTAACTATTACCAGAATGGGTTAGCGGGCACAACCACTATATTCCTTACTATAAGGGTAACGTCCAAGATGGCCGCTATCTGAGGCCAATATGTTGTTACTCATCAACTTTCTTTAATTTGGATTCGATGCCTTTTTAGGTGTTACTAACTTTATAATAGCCTTTGCGCTTTACAAGTAAGGGCCGGTTTAGGGGTTGTTGGCTCGTCCTAATGGTTACTGTACGTTTCAGAATATTTGTTGAAACGCTATGATATAGATCAACTTGTGATTAAGGGAAATCTCGTAATCAAAGTCTATGCTACTCTCCATATTATCTGTTCTTAGTGGCATCTTGTGACAAATTCCCCCTCTCTTCACCTGTTCTAACGAAGGACGCTCAATGTTGAATACGCTGCCAAGCCATTCAAAAGTCATCTGATGGGGAGGGAGAAAGCGGCCCACCTTGACCTGGAGGGAGCCTTGGCCAACACCTACAGGACTCCACATGGCCTTGGACTCTCCGTCCTTGAGCTGGGTCGGGTTGTCGTATATGCGTTGTGCCTCGACGCGGAAGAAACGAGTCGCCGCGCAGGTATAGCTGGTGCTTCTCGCGTCTAGCCACCATGCCCTGGCCGAACCCGTCGAAAGTTAGGAGAGCATAGCCTCGGGGTAGGGCGCCGATTACGGTGGAATGGTAGAATTCCTCTTGGGCTGTGTCGAAGCCTTGTATCTGGACGAGGCGGGTACCTTACTGGCGTTGCTGCCCTCTGGGCTCTCATTAGGCAAGAAGAGGTAGGCGGGGCGGTTCCATTAAATGAGATCTTGTCGTGTCGCCCTGCTGATTGATGGTAGCGGCGTTGAAGAGCAAACAGCCCCTAGGAAACGGCTTACTGCTGTGCAACTAACGGGGTGTGTATTGGGTCTTGATGGTCCATTAATGAGTACTTACCAGTGTGTACGTCCCATTGTCAGACGGCTTTTTTCGTGGCCGACTGCGCCACCAGCCAAGAACTTCAGCGATGGGGAGTCGGCCGCATAGCCGACATACACTGCTGTTTGCATTATGCGCCTAGGCTAAAGATTAAGTAGAAATGGGGGTGCAGCTCAGCGGCTAGTGCTCTTCTCATTGGTTCCCATCGAAGCTATCAGCTCAGGGGCTCATGGCTTGTTGCAGATCATACACGGATTGGGCTGCGGCGACAGCAAAGGCGAAGCCTGAGTGGTCGGTCTGCCGCGCCACATGGCCCCCGGGACTGTTCAACCCAGGACGCGGACAGACGGCTTGCAGAATTGCGAGTGGCCCTTGACATTCACTGCGTAGTTCGTATGATGTGACAAGTTATAGGAAATTGGGAGGGGATATCTTCAGGCCGCACTCCTTGTTGGATGTAGGAACGTGCAGTTGCCTGACGCTTTACTTATCGCTCCCCTACCACTCAAATGGGCTAAACGTTCCTGCATGATGATACCCTAGCTCATCGATTCAAGCGACCTATCAAATTTTGAAAGACAAGGGAAGATTTCCTGGTACCGCCAGCTAAGTACCTGGGCCGCGAGATAAGATGGATCTTTGGCTAGCTTAAAGAGAATCAGCTAGGCGCTTGGCAAAATTGATGGCACACTCTCAGGCACGGACAGCTATGATATAATGAACCAAATCAACATGAATTAACACTTTTATGGGTTCAAAAGCTTCCTATGGTAGGATCCGATGGCTGCTTGGCTTGTTTATGATTTTTTTTTTCTTTTTTCCTCTTCTTTATTAAGTACTAGATGTGTTGTACCCAACGATATAAGCGGATTAGAAGTATGCCATAGATATTGCCTAGCGCCTGGTCAGCTTGACCCTTAACACCCTTGAATCCTGCGTAGTAAATTAGCCTTATGAGGCTGAGACTACAAACCGGGGTCTGCTGGCCCGCACTCCCCTGAGACAATCCTTCAAATGGCTGGACTGGCGATTGTTACCCTGCAGGGTACGTATACAAATGCTCGGGCGACCACGCAGAAGGCGAGCTGCTTGACTTAGCATATTGTTTTGCTTCTCTTGCATTTGTTCGACGTGAGGCCCTTGCGATATATTTCATATCTAGCTACTTCCCCTGTACCGTTCACCTCGCCCTTTGAGCAACATCTTCCGATTTCCAGTTTCTTTTCCCCAAGCTAGCTCCTGCTTGCTGCGCCGGTAGTCATCATGAGGGCGTTCCGGGCTGCTGGCCTGCTGCCGCTCCTGGCACTCGCTGCCCAGGCTGATACTGTCTTGAGAGCAAGAGACTTCCACCAGAAGACACGCAATGGCTTTAGGATGAAACACATAGAGGCAGACGAGGGTCTCCTTGAGATTGTCGGCAACTCGACGTTCGAGCAGCTCCTGGACCATAGCGACCCGAGCAGAGGAACTTTCCCCCAACGGTATTGGTGGGACGCGGAGTTCTTCGAGGAAGGGTCAGTTCTTTCCCGAGTCTTGGGGAGATATCTGCCCGTCGGGACCGAAGAAGTCTGCTTGCCGTAGTGGCTTCTTGCGGCTTTGCGTTCCTTGCGTTCCTGCCGCAATAACGGTCTGCTAACATTCTTTTGCTCTGCAGCGGTCCGATCTTCTTGTACAACCCTGGCGAGCAGAACGCGGAGGACATGTTAGGATACCTCGGCAATACGACGTTGCCCGGATACTACGCCCAGCAACTAAAGGGCGCGGTCATCATAATCGAGCATCGATATTGGGGTGAAAGCGTGCCGTACGATAAGCTCACGACGGAGACGCTGCAGGATCTGAACCTCCCGAACGCAATACGTGACATGACCTACTTCGCGAAGAACGTTGATTGTGTATGCGGACCCTTGTGGTTATCCTCTTCTCCGTGGGCATTGACTGACCTGTTATTGCAAACAGGAATTCTGTGAGGTATGGCATGAATGCGGTCCCCGCCCGAGGATGTACCTACTGACCCACCGTCCTTAGGGCGGCACATGTAATTCTGACGAGAACCCTTGGGTTCTCATTGGCGGTTCATACAGCGGTGCTCTAGCTGCCTGGACCAGTGAGATCGACCCTGGTAAGCCAGCTCTTATATCCGATACTAGACAATACAGCATCTCTCGGGGGCCATGTTCGGGTCTGCACTCCGCGACGTCCAGGACCAAATACTGATCTCGGTCCTCAAGGTACCTTTGCGGCTTATCACGCGTCTTCGGCTGTCGTCCAAGCAATCCACGACTTCTGGCAGTATTTCACCCCTATTGAGGCAGCCCTACCGCGGAGCTGCAGCAGTGACCTTAGAGCGGTCATTCAGTACATCGACAGTGTGTTAGCAAAAGGAGATGTAAGTCAGAGTCAGCTCCAGAAGGGAGTCCTTCGCGAGGGCATATCTGTTTTCTTTTAGGTTGTTTTTGACACTAATTCTTGCTACTGCAGGAGGAGGAGATTACTCAGCTTAAGACTCGCTTCGGCTTGGAAAGCTTAAATGATGCCGATTTCGCGGACGTCCTAGCTGATCCTCTGACTGAGTTCCAGTCCGACAAAAGTATCACGATGGCCTTCTGCGACCACATCGAGGCCTCCAACACGGAGGTCAAGTCGCAAAACGGCGATGGTGTTGGCCTTAACACCGCCCTCGAGGCGTACGCTTCGTACGTCAAAGAGAACGCCGGCTGCGGACCCGATGGCTCGTCTTGCGACACTTACAACTCGCTCATCCTTTGGGACGACTGGACAGTCGATTGGGACCGGGCGTGGGAATGGATGCTGTGCAACGAGCCTTTCGGTACGTTGAATCTCTCGGGCGACTCCAAAAGTAGCGCGCCGTTGCTGGACGAACTTCGCTAATGCATTCCCTTATGGTCATAGGTTGGTATCAAGTCGGTCCCGACGTGTCAGACGGCACCAACATCGTGAGCAGCGCGATGCAAGAGACTCAATACTCCCGTACGTTATTTTGTCCCTCTTCCAGCGTCCGATCTTTCCTCCCCGCTCACTAGGGTCTTCCCTTTAGGTCGGTGCCCCCTGATGTTTCCCGAGACCAACGGCTTCGTGGTCGGGTCCGTCCGCGGCTGGAACGAGACCCACCTGAACCAGTGGACGGGCGGCTGGGACTCCGAGTTCGAGAAGGTCATATTTGTCGACGGGCAGTATGACCCGTGGCGGAGCGCGTCCGTGTCGAGCGATTACCGCCCTGAGGGCGGTGTGTATAACACGACCGAGGCGCCCGCTTTCATCGTTGAGAACGGCATCCATTGCCCCGAATTCGATATCGACGAGAGCGACCCTTATACGTGGCCCGTCGTCCAGAGCAGCGTTGAGATTATGGCTGGTTGGATTAAGGAGTGGAGCCCCCGGAAGAAGGTGTGAACAGTGGAGCACAGAGTGTTTTCCGTGGCACTGCATAATATGGCGGTATCTATATTTGAGACGAGTTTATAGGCATGAGCGGCGCTAGGTGGTAATTTTGCGAAGCTGGATGGGATGGCCGGGAATGCATGTGGATGGGCGTTACGGTTACGATGTCTGGGGGCATTAGGGATCATCAATAGATTACGTACTAATTCATTTCATGTCGAGGACGCTGACACCATTGGCATGGGCACACGGTGGTGATCTTGATAGTAAGAATAGCGAACAACTCACTAGGTAACCCCTTCATCGTCATAACCTAAAATACTCTCTTTTAGGGATACAAACAAAAATGACACATTTACGTACACTACCAGTTTGTCACCAGGTGCTTTCCGAAGCACACAACGGCTACCAGGGAAAATGGGCGACTTATGCCCATATTAAAAGGAGAAGCCCGCTGTCCTGGCCGGAAAAGCTCTAGATAGCAAAGCCCTCGTGCTTCGGGGGGTCGCAGAACCGCCAGAGCCCGACGGCCTCGGCCGCCTTTCTGACAACCGAAATCTCTTCCCTCGTGACGGCCCGGTTAATATCGGCATATCTGACGTCCTCTGCCCCATCGGCTTCACTATCGCCGTCCCTCTTGGTCCCTGCCCTCCTCTTCGGCTTCCCGACGTGGGCGTCCGGGCGATACTGCTCCATGATGTTGACGAAGGTGTCCCGCGACACCTCCTCGGCGAGGAACCGCATGATCCGCTCGCCCTCGGCCTCCTTCCCGGGCATGACCAGGTGCCGCACGAGGACGCCCTTCTTGGCGGTGCCGTCGGCGGTGAAGCACAGGTCGCCGACCTGGGCGTGCATGGCCTTGATGCTCTCGGTGGCGGCGGCGGCGTAGTCGTCGGCCTTGAGCAGCCTGCGGGACGTGGCCGGGCTCCAGACCTTGAAGTCGGGCAGGTAGATGTCGACGAGGCCGTCGAGCAGCTCGAGGGAGGCGAGCGAGTCGAAGGCGCTCGTGTTGTAGACGACGGGGAGGCGGAGGCCGAGGTCGCGCGCCTCGAGGATCGACAGCGCCACCTGCGGCACCACGTGCTCGGGCGTCACGAGGTTGATGTTGTGCGCGCCGCCGACGTCCTGCAGCTTGAGGTACCAGCCGGCGAGCTCCTGGGGCGTCAGGTCGAACCCGGCGCGCCGGTGCGCGATGTCGTGGTTCTGGCAGAAGCTACAGCGCAAGTTACAGCCGCTGAAGAACACCGACCCGCTGCCTCGGTGGCCCTGGATGCACGGCTCCTCGCCGAAGTGCGGCGCGATCACGTTCACGCTGACCGTCTCCGCCCCGATCAGGCACATGCCCGTCGTCTCGTACCGGTTCACGCCGCACTCGCGCGGACACAGATTGCAGTTTCGCAGGTGTGCGTACGCCTGCGACCGCTTCTTGGCCGCGTCCACCGAGGAGAGCAGCTGGTACCGCGGCGTGTAGTCGTCTAGTAGGAAGGGAGGTGCCAGGTGGAGGGACCTCCGGCACTGGATGTGGTTTTGTAGGGTGCGAAGAGGTCCAAGACCGCGTGCCCCTATTCTACTTGATAACATCATGGTGTCCGGGTATCATGACTCAAAATTAGAAAAGGTCTAGGCCATGGATGTCGGCAACAAGACAGTGGTGGGGTCTGTGACGTTCCACTCCGAAGGTCTATTGGAATGGGGTAATCCTGCAGCGAAAGTTTCCGACCGGAAGTCAATAAGCCGTGACTGAGAGATACATAAATAGTGGTCAAGATGAGCAAGATAGAACCAGTTCGAATCACTAGGTACTATGCAGTGGCATTGCTTTCAAGCAGGTGGTATCAGGAAAATTGATTGGTCTGGCATGGAAGTTGTTGGAGTTAAGAACTTGAGATCATGACCACCTCTAGCATGGAAAGCTACCGGTCCGAACCGATCCGAGCCGGGATCTGTGGGGTAAATTCTAACGTCACTCTCCGTGGATCCGGCCACTATCTCTTGGCAGGCACCCCAAGAGGAAGGGACATGGCACATACTCCGGATATTAAAGTCCGAATGTTTAGGGCTTATAACTAAGCGTCCCTGTATGCTCCATTTCGTATTCTCTCCATTCGCACTAACGCTTAGTACCTCATTTGTCAGCTATTGAGGGGTGGGCGACAGACGTCAAAGGCACAGGACTTACTAATACCCGGTGTCCCACCTTATCCGCGAGTATAAGTTGTTGCAGTTCCGTTGCTATCAAGATATTGGGAGCTACCTCTCCAGAATAGCCCGGAATACCTATCAGAAAAATAACTAAGAGGCGTTCCATTCGTATCCACCTACCAATATGGCACCCCAACTTCTCTGGATAGGCCTCGGTAATATGGGAAGAGTGAGCATTCCCCGCACACACTTGTTTTATCTCGCAACTCACATCCAATTGCAGGGCATGGTTAAAAACCTAGTGGAGAAAGGCAACCTAGAGAAGCCACTCATCCTCTACAACCGGACCCAGAAGCGGTCGGAGGATCTAGCAGCCAAGCTGGCCGAGGGCAAGACGGAGATCGTGGGCTCGATCGAGGAGGGCGTGAAGAAAGCGGACATCGTCTTCACCATCCTGAGCAACGACGCTGCCGTGCGCGCCGTCTTCTCAAGCGCCCTCGCGAGCGGGGACGTGGCGGGCAAGCTGTTCGTCGAGTGCTCGACGATCCACCCGGACACGACGGTGCAGCTGGCGCGGGACGCGGCTGCGGTGGGCGCGCAGTTCGTCGCGAGCCCCGTATTCGGGGCGCCGGCGGCGGCGGAGGCGGGCCAGCTGATCTTCGTGCCGGCGGGCCCGCGGGAGGCGGTCGGGCGGCTTCGGCCCTACGTCCGGGACGTCATGGGCAAAGGCGAGATCGCGTTCGAGGACGAGCCGTACGAGAAGGCGCTGAAGCTCAAGCTCATCGGCAACGCCTTCGTGCTGAACATGGTGTCGATGCTCGGCGAGGGCCTCACCATGGCGGAGAAGACCGGGGTCGGCGCCGGGCCCGTCAAGCAGTTCCTCGACGGCCTGTTCGGCGGGCCGTACAGCGCCTACGGCGACCGCATGCTCAGCGGCACCTACTGGAAGATGGAGGAACCGCTGTTCTCGGCGGACAACGCGAGGAAGGACGCGGGCCACGCCATGAACCTTGCGAAGTCAGTGGGCATGGAGTTAAGGCATGCGGCCGTGGTGGATGATTATCTAAAGGTGGTCGCAGACCATGCCGGAGGCGACAAGGGTGATGTTGCGGGCATGTACGGAGCCGCAAGGAAGAAGGCTGGACTTAAGTATGAAAATGATGCATGAAAGAACTAGGACTCTGGGAATAGGTATCTAATTGGCTTCCAGAGCCGTGTTAGTAAGGTAGTTATGCGTATAAGTGGATGTGCTAGGGGATGTGCAAGGTAACAATTATAAAGAGCAGCATGAAAGCCACATTGCCATCTTCGGGAGCATAGAGTTGAGCATGTAGTCGTTTATTAACAGGTTCGAAATGACTTCTTAGTGCCACTGGTCCCTAAATTTTCTTCCGTCAACGACCGAATTTGCAGCTGTTACGAGAGTGCTCCGTTGTGTCGGCAAATGAGTTGCCTCAGACTTACACCGAACAAAGCCCCCCTAACTTGGTAGATACCTAGGTAGGTTAACGAGGCGCTAAGGGGTGGATGACTAAGCTTTCTTGGCATCCGCCATGTCCAGAACCCACAATGCGCTCACTCGGTGATTGAAGCTACCGCCAGGGCAGCCAGCAGCCAACAGCTCCCCCATCCACATCTAGAGCTTGATCATTACCTACGAATTACGAACTACACAACATCACACGCATCATCTAGAAAGGCTTCTAGAAGGAAATACCTTCCAAACACGCCATGGCTCAAGGGTATGATTTCGTTCCGCGTTTCCTTCTGCAGCAACCGGGATTACGAGCGGAAGCTGACCATGCAACCTCCCAATCTCCAGGTACAGCGTCTTCGTCGGCCTCGTGGTCGTCGTCGCCATGTCCGTGGCAGCGTGGTTCCTCTCTCCCAAGGGCGAAAACCAGACGTACGTCAACCACCCCCGCCGCCATTTCCGGCCACCTCTACAACCACCACCCCGACCGTCCTCCATCGTACCCTATCCTTCCTACCTTACTATGCTTGGACGACCATACGAGATCTCCCTGCCGTGTATAGAGGGGAGGACAAAGTGGCTAACGCGCGGACCTCCCGCTGTGACAGGACCTGGCGCTCGTCCCTGATCCTCGCCTTCGCCAGCTGCTACCTTATGTGGTTCGTCACATTCATGGCGCAACTGCACCCGCTGATCGAGCCGAGACGGAGCGATGTGCGCGAGCAGTTCGTAAGCGAATGAACGAACGGTCATCCCCCGATGGGAGAGAGAATCGCTGAGCTGAAGCGGAAATTGGAGAATGAAGAAACAGTTATCAAGAGATAGATGGAGATGGAGGGTTCGAGCGAGCAGGTCATCGACGCGGCATTGCATTGCTACAGTAATAGGAATCATGGGGGCCACCGGGGCCAGAGTGTGCGAGGACAACAGCGCCCGTCTGTATATCTAGTACTACGTGTTTCGGCGTTCAGGAAGATAGGCGGATCCATACAATACGTTTTCAGCACTTCTATAAAGAGAAAGAGCATCCCCCTGTCATTGGACGAGTGCACTCGAGGTTCTGAGCATATTGATGGACGTCGACAGCGGATGTCATACCGACACTGTCACATTGCGTATCACGAAACCTGATTACGTAGAAGCTTCAAGGGTCAAAATCGAAGGACCGGCCAGAAGTGACGTGGGTATATTTATACAATTCGAAATTCATGACCTAATCCCTGGTAGCCCTATCCGACAGCGAGCCTACCCGCCCACTCCCTAAGGTGGCGCAGCAGAGCCCAGAGGGCCTCGCCGTCGGCCGCGACGCCGTTGTCGCCGACGCCCATGGAGTCGACCCACTCGAGGCCGGCGGCGCAGAGGACGGCGCGGCCGACGAGCCAGCGCGCGACGGCGCCCGCGGCGGCGAGCACGACGGCGACGCCGTAGCCGCAGTCGAGCAGGATCTCGAGGGCCTCGACGTTGTTGGCGACGACGGCCCAGCCGAGGCTGCGCGCCGCCGCGGGGACGTCGTAGTCCCAGATGACCATGAGGATCGGGAACAGCTTCGTCGAGCTCGACACGAGCAGCGCCGTCGACACCGAGTTGGGCCGCTCGCACGGCTGCCGCAGCAGCCCCAGGAACGTCAACGGCGAGAACGAGGACGACGTCAGGAACCGGATGCTGAGGTGGAAGGCGAGCGTCGAGAAGGAGCAGAGGATCACTAGGTGGGGCAAAGAGAATATCTCGTCAGCGTCGGAAATTTGTATGCAACGGACGAGGCGGACGTCGGTTGGACGCGGTGTCGACCGGTAGCCAGTCAGGCAGGTGGACCTACAGAAGAACATGTATTGGCATACGATGGGCTGGTGTGCTAGGCTGCCCAAGTTACTGGCCTGCGAAGACCCGGCCTCTGGAGCAGCCTGCTTTTCGATGCGCGCCCAAGTCAGGTAGACGTCGAATAGCAGTAGCAACGTACCCAGACGGATGATAGACGGCTGCGACAGGACCACGTCAGCATGAGCTCCCATTTGATTTCTCCAGATCCACCATTCCCCCCGTAGAACGTACATCGAACTGGTCGCGCTCGTGCATCAGGGTGTTGTGCAGCAGGTGGCGGTAGACCTGGGGCTTGATCAGGACGAGGTCGATGAACTGCACCACGAAGTCGTGCTCGACGTATTTGTCGCAGAAGCGGCCGCAGTTCTTGCACACCGTCAGCCGGATGTTATGCCCGCTCGACGGGTCGCCCGCACCCTTGTATTGCGTCCATAGCGTCTTCACCGGCGTTCGGCACTCGATGCAGATAGGCATGTTTCGTTGTATGTTCTACATCTGAACATGTAAATCGGCGGTTTCGCATTCGGACTATACTGGCGGGAAATGTACTATGGCGGAATCATACCCGTTGACGTTGCTCTTGTACGAGGTAAACCTTGGTATCTTCAGAATACAGACGAGATGGATAAATTTAGGAACTGCTGATAAGAATCGATTACGTAATCAGCACTCTATAATAGGGGTGGGGGTATTTACCCCTGAACATATACGATCAAGGTGTATTCCGACCAGTAACTTATTAACCAACAAGATAATTAGATTCTGCTAGATTCTATATGTGCGTGGCCCTCATATATACAGAGAGGTTCGGGACCGTTGTCTAACGAACTGGTACAAGTTACTGTCTCTGTGCAGCAGCTTTTTGATCACATGAACGCTGTCCGCTGTCCGAATTGATGCTGTGCGGACTACGGCACAGCCAATATGTCCAGTAACCCCAACACAGTTCAGAATGTAATGCCATCTTCAACCCCACAGAATGACCATAAAAAATCAATTGGGGCTTTCGAGAGCGGAAAGCTTGGACCAAATCCTCTTTCCAATCCCCCGTCTTATGTGGCCAGATGCTCCTCCATGCATCCTCGTACTCATCGTTCTCCATGTACGGCTCTAAATCTTCCCCTCTCCGGAGTCTTTCGCTCTTCCTGAATTATATTGCCACGACCTCCCCTCCGTTCCGCATACAGACCCAACTACGCCCGATCCATTGCGTAATGTCCTGCATATAAACCCCGAAACATCCTGAGCCGAAGACTCCTGCTCCGTAGACCTCGAGCTTAAGGCGCTTGATGTCGGGGTTGCCGGCGCTTATGATGCGGAAGATGGAAATAGCCAAACAAGAGTCGACGGCAGCGTTGATGAAAGCATCGCGTATGTCTTCCGTGGCTACATTCTTGTTGGGGCCGAGCCAGGCAGCAACCCCTGGCTCCGCATTCGAGAGATCCAGCGTCAGGCAATCGAGCAACAGAGATGCGCGTCTTAACCTTTTCAGCTGACCTAAAGCACTGTAGATGGCGACTTCTCGTTCATCGCCTTGGGTACGGGGTACAAGTAATTCCACCTGGGCAAGATCCGGACACCCTTGTGCGATTGCCTCGATGCGGTGATGTGGGAGAACATATTGGGTGGTTGCCATGTCGTATTCGCAAGCTGGTCTCAGCCGAAGCTTGTCTAGAAACCTGCCATGGCGGTCGAGAATAGTGTTGACCGTGGCGTTGGCGCAGAAACCAGTCAAGCTAAGGTCTTCGAGGGGCCCCGGAGCTTCTAGCAACGGACCTGTAACTCCATCCATGTGGATCTGCTCGTCTCGCTCCTCGGATCCTTAGTGAAAGCCAGTCGCTGAAGGGATTTGAATCTTCCCTCTTGGGCCAGGGATGTCAATGTCTGAAGCACGTCCAAGGATATATCGTCCTCTATTTCGAAGGAGCGCAACTCGTCGAAATTGGTGCGATTGCTCCAAGCCACTATGCTATTAGAGCTTAAACTACCCCAACCCAGCATCAGATGTTGAAGGTGGCCTTTCGAGGTCTCAGCTCGAGGTCTCCCCGGAAAGAAGCCCTGCCACGGCGGCCCACTGACGCACCAGGATGCATCGACCACATGGACACCGACGTCAGATTGGGGGCTAATCCCGCTACCATGTCGAATACGGCCCCTTCCTTGTATTTGACTTTTCCGTCCGTGCCAAAACCATAATGCGTAACAGAGAGGCTAGTCAAACATGACGGAGTAGCAATTGCAAACTCGTCCGGGTCGATGCTGTGGAGATGGGATTCTGGTAAAGACTGCGGAGGCTAAATGTATGCATGTGAAGGCAACTCCTAGGGTGGTGCTCGTAAGCCGCTGAGAGTACACAAGGTGGCGGTTGGTTATGACATGCCCGCACCAGGTTTTGAACCTTGACAGACTAACGAAATTGGCTAGTCTTATCCACGACTGGTCAAGTTCTTTCTTTTGTTCAGGTTGCGTGGGTTGTGGTCTTGGTCCATCGAACAAGATAGGCCATTTTTGGTGTTTGCAAAGGTCTCGTTCATCTGTCACTGTCCAATCCTCCATCATCTTCCGCACTAGCGTTGGCTACAGCGATGTCTCCCTCTTCCCCATCAGCGTCTAGGGGCGGCATCCTCCCTACTACTTTTACAGTATAAACATGACCAGCCCGTCCCTCGACCCGTAGTATTTCATCCCATTGCTCCAGATCATGGTGTAACTTTCTTGCTACTCCGCGCGGCGAGCAGAATCTATGCAAACCGCTGCATCGCCGCCGCAGCACGGCAATATCTACTCGTCAATGAGAAAGCGAATACGCTGCGTCGTTTGGAATCGCCGTACACGAGGCATTCACAAATTTGCTCGAGTAAATGTAACGGCAAGTTCTCTAATGAATAGACGAGGTTGGAGTCATACTGCCAAAATTCGAATGATGTCAATTGCGTCGAGGCTTGGCGAAAGATAATGAGGTTGCAGAGAGTTCAAAGGAGGCAGCTTACTTGTTACCTATTCTTACAGGGTAAATAAAATGCCCACGGGTACAAATCGAGCCCACTTAGTGTCCAAACACACATTAAATTACATATTAAATATTAACAAAATGTTAAAATATTAATAACTATAACAGCTGTTAATAATGTATTTATATTTCGTATATAAAGTATAGGTAAAATTAACTTATTAAAAATAAAGCTTAAAATTTTATTATTTTACTTAAATAGTATATTTTTATTTTTTAATAATATATACCTTTTATATTAAATCGCTAATCGAATAATTAAAAAAGCTATATTTTTACAAGATAAAAATCTAACTTTTAATACGATTATAAACTATAAATAATATTTTAAATATTTTAATTATAAAGTACTATATAAGTAAATAGGTTATATAAATAACTAGTTAATTTTTTTAAACTTTTTAAATTTAAATATAAATTTCTTAGCGTTAATAATATAAAACGATTTATAAAAAAGCTAAGATTCTCCTTAAAAGAGACGTAACCATAGAACTAAATTAAATAAATAAATAGATTATACTATCGGTTATTAAGCTTTACTAAACTTTAATCTTTTTATAAACGTTTTATTCCAAGGTAACTTTAAACTGCCCAGTTATGCAAACCTTTATCGACGACCATTTTTAACGGAATTTTAAACGGTTTTCGTAATCCGGAATAACCGGATAAATTATCGTTCGTAATTTTTTATATATTAATTTAAAAGTTAAACTTCGACATTTTTAAGTTTATTATTGTTATTTTTTAATTTTGCTTATAATTTTTTTATAAGCCGGATATTTTTTAATATAAGTTTAAGTAAAAATCGATTATTTTCGTTCTTTTAAATTAAATCGTATCCGAAAATTAAAAATAAAACCCGATTTTTTTCGGAAAGGTTATTAATATCGATAAAAATATCGATATATTTTATTCGGCCGATTATTTTATTTAAATCGGGTAACTTAATCGAAATCGTTTCCGTCGAGATTCCGGAAATACGGAGTATTAGGACTTTATATTCGGATTTGGCCGGTATGTTTTAATTATTTTAATTAATAAGGGTTTAAAAAACTTTAAAATTAATTAATGTTAAAGAAAATAATTAGTTTAAAATTTTTAGCCCTTTTTCCTAGCTGATATTTAATATTTTTAATCGTAAATCTAGTAAAGGGTTATAAAGCAGCTATCTTATACGGATTTAAAATTTATTACGAAAAGTTTAATATCTTTTAAGTTATTATTTAAGATTCCCTTTATTAAATTAATTAAAGAGTATAAGGTTTATTAAGGTCGAAACTTATCGGCATTGTATAATCGGTTTCGGAATAAGGCTTTTTGCAATCGAAATATAATCTATTAATACCGTAAAAACTATTAATAATTACCGTATTCGAAAATATTAGGTAAAGTATTTATCGTGTTAATTATTAGTATAACTATTTCGTATCTTTAGCTTAGCCTAAATAATACGGCTTAAACCTAACGACTTTATATATATTTATTATAAGTATAAAAACTTTTAATCCGTTAATTAATGCTTATTCCGTATCGTATATAAAAAAAAATCACTAAATTTATCGTTAAACGTTTAAGGAATACCCTGCTGTATTATAAATTAAAAATATTATTTATTAAAATTATTTACGTTAATTCTTTCGCTATTAATTTTTCTAATTTCTTATTTAAATAAAAAATAAAGGTAATAAATTACTAAAATCTTAATAAATTCTTATTTCTTTTTTTTACTTTAAGTATTATCGATATTTTTACGTTCCGTTAAATTATCGGAAAATACGTAAACTATAAAACGTTTTTAAAAATATCCTTAATATATTACTTAATTACATTTTAATTAACTTTTAATAACTTAATTATAACGCCGTTAATTCCGGAAAAAATATTAAACATCCTTATAATATAAATTTTAACTTCTTTTAATATCGTTATAATATCTTAAAAATATTAATTGTTTTATTAATCCATACTTTTTAAAAAATTTAAATTTAAATTATCGTCCGTCGAAAAACGTTTTAAGATTTTTATCCGTAAAATTTTTGCTTTATTTAAAATATTTTTTATTATTTTATTTTTTATTTATAAAAATAAAAATTTTAATCGAAACCCGGGTTTATATTAATTAATAATTTTATAAAATTTATTATCTAAAACGGCCGCTTTAATAATACCTTATTAATAATTTTTTTTAACTTTACGGATTACCGATAAAAAATGCCGGTATTTGTTTATATAATTTTAATCCGTACGTTATTTATACGTTTTTAAATTTTTATAAACGCGGTAAACTTTTTAATATTTTTTTATTTATTACAGCATTTTATAACCCCGATTTTTCGCCGGTTTATTTATTATTTCTATTACCGATTAAAAACCCGAAATAATAACTTAAATTTAAAAGTTTACCTTTTTTAATAAAATTACCGGTTTTATATTTAATAATAAAGTTATACCCGTTATAATTAAATCCGTAAACCTTTTTAAATTTAACTTCGAAACTCGTAATCGATATTTTTATTATTTTTTTTCTTAAGATAATTATTAATAAAATAAAATAATCCGAACCGGAATTAAATTTATCGTAAATTGCGGTTTTTAGGTAAAAAATATTAAAAAAAACAGATTTAATACGTACCTTGCCTTATAAATAAATTCGTTTAATATATTTATATAAATTATCCCGTTGGCCCAATGGCTCAGTGGTCGCGAGCCTAGGTGTGGTCTCTTTCAATTGCGACAGGCTTGGGCACTCTGTTTCGGTTGATCTTAAGAGACAGCTGGTTCAAATCCAGCTTGGGCCACCGTTCCTCTAGGTGGCGCCAGCCTAAAGGAGCTAGACCAATTGGGGCTTCGGCTCCGCCACCGTGTCGGCGACAATTAAGGGGTGGCTGGTGGGACCAGTCACGATTGGGGGCGTTAGGAATTAATTAATTAATCGGGTATATCCAATCGTCAGTTGCTGTATTACATAACCCGTATTGCGTTTTTCCGGCTTTTGGCCAAGAAGGGACGGTTTTTAAAGGGGGTGCTTTCCGGTTATATCGTGTAATCCTTTGTACATGTACTTAGTAAGTGGATCGGCTTCCTGTACATAGCTAGCTAAATACCTTACACTTTACCTTGCATAAATTATCCCGTTAATAATAAATTAATATACGATATTTTTATCCTTATTTCTCTTTTTAACCTTTAATTCGAAATATAAATATTATACGTTTTAATTATTTTTTATTAAGTAATTATTCGGTAACGTTAAATTAATAACGTAATCGATCGTAACGTTCGTATATAATTTGCAGTATACGTTAAATATAAAAAATTTATTTATATTTAATTATAATAAATCCCGTAAATAAACCGGTTATCGTTATTATACCGCTAAATAACGCTTTTTCTTAACGTAAATTATTACTTTAAACCGTTCTTTTTCTTTTATTTAATTATTTACTAATACGTATAAATTAAATCCCGCGTAATTTTACGTTTTCGTATTATTTTTTACTTAAAGTTTTTAAACTTAAACTATATTTACGTTTTAAATTTAATAAAACTTTAATAAGGTAATATATAACGTTAAAGTATTACGTATATTATACCAAGCTAAGCGTAAATCGCGTAATTTTAAAGCTATATTATTATCCGTACAGTATTTATTACGTCTTTTACCTTATTCGTTTTTAAGCGTTATACGGAATAATTAAAATTAATATTTAAAATTTTAGCTTTTACGGCCGGATATATACGTAAATTACTTTTTTAATTAATGCTTATTATCGTTATACTCCGTATTTTAAGGCGAAATAAGTTGTTTTCCGATATTATTACAATAAATATTTCGACGTTACTTTTTTAATTTATTACCCTAAATGTTATAATAAACTTTAATTTTAAACTGCTTATATTTAAAGGCGTATAAATAGGTCTAAACCTTATAAAGGCCGCTTTATTTCGGCTCCTTTTTTTATCGTTAGTTATTTAACTTAATTATAGCCTATTAGGCCCTTTTGCTAAAGGTTAAAATAATTTCTTATTCTTCGGAACTGGTTCCGGTTCCGATCGAACATTTTTTTTTATACCTTTTAACTTCTACTTTTCGAACGTTTTTAAATTTATTTTTTATAAGCCGTATTAATTATTTTTTATCCCGTTTAAAGGTAATTATATAATTTTCGTATTCCGTTAAAAAAAAAATCCCGGTATTTTACGTATTTAAAAGGCCGGGTATATTTGCTTTCCGGGTATTAATTTAATTTGTTTTTATAATTATTATATTAGGTTACCCGTTAATACCGTTTTTTAAGATAATATCCTTAATATTTTAAGTTATATAACTTAATTACCGATTTTTTTATTATCGGCCTGAATTAGTTATTAATATCGAAAAACCTGAAAAATTTAACCGGAATTAAGAAAAATATTATTTATATTTTACGGCTAGTAATAAAGTTAGGCCTGTATTTTAACGGCTTATAACTTATAAACCGTTCTTTAATTCATGCGTAAACCTTATTATATATAACATTTTACGTATTAATAATACATCCCGGGTTAATATAATCCGGGGAAATATATAACATATTCGGCGTTACATAAATATATTATTATTCCGATATTTAAATATTATAGATATTTATAATTTTACTTGAACGTTATTTCTTTTCCGGTTTAAACACTTTATCCCGAAATATTTAAATATTTAGCAGTTATAGCTTTAAATCCTTAAATTTGTTATAAATAATAGGTTTTAATATCAAAAACCGTTTTTTATAAATCTATTATTTTTCGTTTAAACGAATTAAAATTTTATTATTTTCTTTATTAAAAGGCTAAAATATAATAAAGTTAATTTTAACGGTAAACGTTTTAACGATTTTTATATTACCGCTTAAATTTAAATTAAATTCCGATTTAGTAACGTTAATTTATAAACTTTATTTAAAGGATTAATATACGGCCTTTTTCTTTAAATTAGTTAATTACAAGTTTAATAATTAAATAAAAATATATATCGCCTTATTAAAGGTTAAAAAAACCGCCGTATTAAAATAGCTAATAAACATTTTAACGATAAATTTCGTTTACGTTTTATAATCGGCCTAATAATTACCGTTATAATATTTAACGAAAAAATTTAAATATCTCGTTAAGTTTTCGATAACTTATTTTTTAACTTATATTTCGTTAAATCGGAAAACAACTGCTAAAGTTATAATATTAATTTGGAATCTGGTAATAATTTTTCCGTTAATATAATTTATTAATAAAAAAATCTGGATATTAATAGGTTTTTTCCTTTTATTCCGTTTTAATTATATAAGATTTAAAGGTATAAGTAACTTAAATTATTAAATATATTAAGCCGTACCGTTAAATACCTTAATAAGTTACTATAATATAATAAGGACCTTTATTTCGTCGATTGCTAGTTATTTTTATAAGGAAACGAATTAGCAATTACGAGATTTTAACTTTGGTATTTTTGATTTTAACTGGTAGCAAAGTTATTAAAAGTGTTAAAAGTTAAGAAAAAGAATATAATGCACGCTTAAATATTAACAGCTCTAAGCGTACGGATGTTACCTGTAAAATAATAATATTGAAAGGATAGAAAGTTTTCCCTTAGCTTTTATTATATATTATTCATATTACGCTGCTAATGCTAGATAATATTAAAAGGTACGGATTAGTTAGAACTTGATCGGTTACGAACAGAACCCTAGTTTATCAATATCATAAAGCCGAAAGAAAAAAAAAGGGGGCGGGGTACTGGTCGGCCTTCTGTAAGAAACGGCCGCCCGTATATGCAGTGGGCCATTTAGGTAATGGAAGGATATAATACCATAATATCTATAATATTTATCCCTAAGCTACCTTTGGAATAGTTTGATGGACGTACTAGGTAGAATACCCCGATATATTTATCAGTAAAATTTCGGCTGTCCCGCTATCCAAATTAAGTATGGCTGGTATTACCGCATTAACAGCCGTGATATCTGTCGACGTTTACGATCGGTACAGTTATCGCTAGGGATAAAAACGGACGTATAAATTGTGAACTGGAAGCCGGTGAATTTAAACTACTTAATAGATATAGCGTAAAAGAAAAATATAACGGCAACTAGGGAACGCAGCCCCGATAAAGTTTAGCTACTGTTGGAAATAAGGAGATATGTACCAGATAAGATTTCGAATATATGAATTCTAATTACCCGCGAGATACGATTCCGTTTTTGCAGGATTTTTACAATTAAGTGCATCCGGGATAAAACGCCTTTCTTGCTTTTTCGACTTGCTCCGATTATTTTAAACCCGGGGCCGGAATAATTCGTTTCTAGGTTACGTACAGCTTGGCCAAGGCAATTATAGCCGACCTTATAAACGTAAAAGCGTTATCGTTAGCATCGGTTCTTTTTTCGTCTTTCGGTATGTAAAACTTTATCTTATCTATATTATACGGTATAACCTAGACGAAATCGGCCCGGTTAGTATTTATAGCTTACTATATAACTTTTATTTTTTTTATATTTTTTTAAGGGCCAGGAAGATGTCGTATAAGAAGCGACCTTAATTTTGCTTAGCCTTTATGCCCGAAAAGTCGGCATCCCTGGTAGTAAGCTTTTTGATAACCTGCTTTATTAATATCTTGGTTTTTTCAAGACGGAATTCCGGATCGCTATATGCCATAATATTAACCGGATTAAAGTATGCTTATTACTTGATAAGTACGTCTCGGATATACGTTTTGTTTTGGGGTATATTAGGTTATTAAAATTTTTTATAAATAATTTAATAAAAAAATGGGGGGAATATAGGGAATCGAGATATGTGTTTACAGAATCGAAGTTACGAAAATGTTTACAGTAACTTGGTATCCGATTATAAAGACCTTAACGTCGCTAGCGAGCTTTGAGCCGGAATGTATCGTATTACATCTGGTACAGCAAGCGGGTAGGGTAACGGAAAAGGTCGTTTCCGTTTTATTCGAATCGAGGACCGTTAAATAAAAGGGCATATTAGTAACCGAGGTAGAAGAGGCCATTCACTTTTACCAACCAATCCCCAGATGCGGTAAATAATAGGTTGTAATGGTAGGTAGCTGACTTGTAGTAAATTGCTATAGTATGTTATATTTATAACGTTAATTTGCAAAAAGTTGGGAAGGTAGAGAATAAAATGGAAAAGTTTATTAAGAATAAAAGGAGGGATGGTTGGAGGCGAGGTGGAAGGAAAGGATGCCTTTGTTATCCACTGCTTATAAGGCAGTTAGCAAGCGTAACTTTAAAAGGCGTAAGGGCTGCTGCCAGTTAAAGCGTACACCTGTCGTCACTTATTAACAGTAGGCTCGTAACTACCTAACCTTATGTAATTACCTCGGTAAAAAAATATGTTCACAGCTTTCCTAATAGGCACATAAAAAGCAGATACTTTACCCTTTTAATAAAATCCTATTTTATTAGATATCTGTCCTTTTTTTAAGTTTGCTAACTTGTTATCTCGTAATTCCAGCTCTTAAACTTAATAAGCCCAATATTTTTACCTGGCCCATTATAATAAATACATATCCAGAACAGCACCTAAAAGAATAACTCCAGGTCATGCATAAAAAAGTACTCTTTGCCGTAAAGTACGCTAATAATTATAAACGTCCTTACGCAAGGATTCGTACCCTTTAACGCAGCCCTTTAACGCGCTACGCAAAGCTGCCCGGAAGCTTACTTCGTAAATAGGTTTTCCATAATTACGAAAAATAACATGCTTATGTACCCGATTCGGCAGTATACTGCTGTTTACTTTAGTCGAAAATATTAAATAAAATCGCTTGTTCGGCGGTAAGAGTATATCGGTATAGCTAATAAACCGTTTTCGATTAACCGTATTACTGCGCCCTTTTCGTAAAATTACGACTATATTTATATTTAACGTTATTAAACGTTTTGGCCGGTAATTTCCAACCTTAATAATATTTATCCTTTTTCGAATATTATTTCGGACGTTATTATTTATACTAGATATCCGAACAGTTTCATAATAATTATATCGAGCTATATTTACTTGCTTTTATTAATCGCTTTTCGGAACAGCTTTTTTTTCTTTTTTCGTTCCGTATATTATTACAAATTTTTAATAACGAACGGTATTTAAGCGTTTTTTATACGGCGGGTTTTTTAGCAAATCGTTACCGGTTAACAACGTAAGGCGCGCGACTTATCATTTTATCGATAATAAGGCGTTTTTAAATATTATTCCGCCTAATCTTAATATATCGTTTATTACCAGATATAATGATAATAAGCTTAAACTTAAGTTGCTTTTTACTTACTTAAAGAAACCCGAGGATTATAAATACGAACCCCTTTTAAAAGCGATTAAACTCCTATATTTTTATTAGCGGTTTACAGATTATAAAGCTTAGGATAAAGCGGCGAATATCTTCAGCATAAAGAACTTTTCTCGCGTACTTTTAAAAATTAAACTATACCTTCGAAACTGTATCGATAAAAAAATCGCTTTTTAACTTTTTAGGTATAAAAATCTGCAACTAGTAATATTAAAAATCTTTATTAGCTTTAAAATCGCTTACGAAGCCGATATTTATTTTACGCTTTATTATAAAGCTTAAAATCGGCTTCTTAGGCTATACTAATAGTTTTCGTTAATATAATTAAGTTGATTTACGGTATTTCGCAAAAGTTATTAACTTTTCGTTAAAATTAATAAACCAACTTAGCATATTATTTTAATTTGCGTTTTTCGGCCATTTTTTCCAGCTATTATTAAAAAGCAGATCGCCGTCTTTTATATACTGCTTAAAAAACGTTTCGGATATTATTTTAAGGTCGGTTATATCCCTAAAGTATATTTCGTCGAAGTTTTAAAGCCCGATATATATAGGGCCGAACTTTTTCTTAAGCATATCGTCTACGTATTTGCGATATTCCGACGAATTGGCGAAGCTGCTTATATTGCGAAACTACGGCGTTTGTTAAAAGGGAAAAGTTATCGGTTAAGGAGGGTATGTAATCTCGGTAACGGCTTTATAAACTTGATCCCAGATAAAAGTATCGTTAAGGTAATTAACAAAAGTCGTATTTAGGAAAGGCTTAGTACGGTCGAAGTCGACGTTATCGGAATTAACGGCGGAGTTAAGCTTTGATAAGTCGTTAAAAAAATTCCTGCCTCCGCCAGTAAAAGGAAGCAAACGAGAGACACGGAGGTTTTGTAACATTAAAAGAAAATCGAAAGTTAAGTTCTGGAAATCTACATCATGGTTAGTCAAGCATCGCAACGAAGGTGGTTGGCTCTACTTTCATAACGTAGCTGATCAAGCGCGTCGTTACAGAAAATACTCCTATCTTCGCAAATTAAGCTGAACGAAGCGCGGAAAGCGTCGAGACCTTTCCCAATAGGATTGTTTTTGATGGTCTCTAACCGCGATTGATGCTTCTGAAAATGGTTAAGGAAGTGAAAAAGGTCGCGTTTCGTTGCAGTTGCTCGGCCGCATACCTAGCCACCCACTCAGCTACCTACAGCCACCTAAGTCAGACTCGGCGCCAAAGAGCCTAGTGTTCGACAGTACGGAAAATCGGAGCCAGCCGACCTCACCGTTGATAAGTTAAGTTGTTTCCACGTGAAACGAGACCGTTCCGGGTGGCTAAAGTAAGGCAGACTTCAAAGAAAGGCCGACTAGACCGTTCGCCTTACTTAAAGGAGGTCCCGCACTTCTCACAATCTCTTAACCTTCCCTTACCTTCCGGCAAAACTTTACTTCTCTCGTCATGGCTCAGTTCTTGCCGTTTTCCAGAATGCCGTTCGAGCTTCGTATGGAGATCTGGGAACAAAGATCCTAAAAAAGGAAACATCATATTATGGCCCGAAAAACTTAACCTCCTGCATTACGGTTGGAAAAACAGGAATTATTTCCGATAAATAAAGGTCAGATTACGTAACGGGCTTAAAAAGCTTAAAAAGCCTTATTAACTCCAAAAAGGCTTAACATCTTAAACCGGTTAAACCAGGAAAATAATTCGGAAAGGCTTAAAAAAACTTAAAGAAATCCGGCTAGCAAAAAAAGGTTTTAAACTAACTTAAGCGCCTTAAACTAAAAAAGGATATATACGCTTATTATTTCCTATAAATCTTAAATAATACCAGCTTATAATACTACTTAATTACTTAAATCACCTTTAGTTATCTATTATTATCAGACGTAACTAGTTTCATCGTTATTACTCAGTTTTCTACAATATTACTACTAACATAAACCCGTACGACTAGGTTTAATAGTTAGTTAACTAACCCAGCCGTTACAGCCAGGAAGGTACAGTAATTACTAATAACCGGCGATATAGTCTGTGCTTTTAAAAAATAGGACCTTAATAACGAATTACATCAGTTAATAACGATATACTTTCATTTACACCTAAATTTTGCTGTGATATTTGTACCAACATATGTCAGTAGTACAAATCGGCACATTACATATATCACAACGAAAACGCACCTTTAGTATTAAAGCTCGATTTATAACGCCGTTTCCTGCCACCTTTAAGCCAATTTGCCGTTAACCTAGCTATGTATTACCCAAGCAAGCTTGACAAGCAGAAGCGTATTTAGAAAAGACCCGTCGGTGTTGTTTTAAAGGAATTTGTATAGCGCCATTACGAAAGGTACTTTCTAAAGCTAGCTTCCTGTTATTCGCTTTATGTCCGAAATACCTAAAGGCTTCTTTTGCAAAGGCTTTACGAACTTCGGTGGCATTTTCGAAACGGTCCTAAGAAGGCTAACCTTTTAACTAAAGGATGAAGTAATTCGTAATAATAACCTGAAGAAAGAAATTAAAGGTAATGGCTTGGCCTGCGTTTTTTCGCAAATGATGGTCCCATATAAAGTTATAACGCCTTTGATTACTAATATTAACGCCGTTTATGTTGTGGTTATAATCGAAAGCCATACGAGGTATCTTGACCGTTATCTGCTGGTTATTTCCGAAGGATTTACGGGCAGAGTTCTTCTATTTACTTCCTGGCTTCGGGCGTACGCGAACTAATTCGATACGGTCAGTTCTACGGTATGACGAAATGAGGAATAATACCAAGGACATATCAGCCCAGGCGATTTGATTCATCTTGTTATCAGGTGTAGGATACTCCATTACGCTGTTATAAGGGAACTTCGAAGCTGGGATATTCGCCAGGTTTAAAAGGCGTTGTGCGATCCTACTGTTCTCCTGCGCGGTACCTGTTGATGCGATCCCTTTTTTGCGTAGCTGCAAAATCAGGCGTGGCGAAAAGAATAAGTTATCGAAGAATACGTAATAAGGTCCGGAATGGATAGCCTTAAGCCTGTCGACGAGAACAGGGATTACACGTTGGGTGTTGTTGAGAAAATCGTCGCCTTTTAGCACGTCACCTTTCTTCTAACGCTTTTTCCGCGGTACACCCATAGGCCCTTGATTTTTCTACGGATGATGCTACTATTAGCAGAAGTTACCTCAGCGAGCTCAGGCCTCCCTGGCTCGTTTTCTGATTTCTTCAAAATCACTTAAGTACCGCTCTATAACGCTAAAAATTAACTAACCAAATCCTATATCCCCGTAACGAACTAACAAGGCCTAAATTATAATTACGCAAAAACGTTTTTGTTTAATAAATTTGTTTTTTTTAAAAAACGAAAATTAATAATAACTTAATAACAAAATATTTCCTATAATTATATATATATTTATACGATTATTTCGATTATAACTTATTATCAAAACCGTCCTGGTTTTAATTAAAACCCGTTTGCTATTTTTAAACCTTAACGTATTTATTATTTACAGCCCGAATTTATCGCGTTATTATCGCCTTTTTCGGAATATAACAAATCCGAATTTTCTTAATTTTATAAAGTTACGCCTTTAAAATAAAATATACGTACGCGTATATTAAGTTTTTAATATTAATATAAAGAAATTAATATAACGTTTAAAAGTTTTATTCGTAATTAGGTTTTTTATAATAATATAAACCGACTGTATAATTTAACCGTTTAAATTAGCCGGTTAATTAACGTATTAAAAAAAATGCGATAAACTGTTAATATACGAAAATTAGTAGGATTTTATAATTTCTATTAATTAGGACCTTTTTATATAAAAATATTACGATATTTTATATAATAAATTTAGAACTTTTATAAAAGGCCCGGGATTCTACCTTTTACCGAAAAATTTATTTTTCGATATTAATACGATTTATATTATCTTAGATAAAAGTTAACGGTTGTAAAAACGTTAATTCTTAACTAGTTTAAACTTTTAAACCAGCTAATTATATATTTAAAGAAAAAGTAGTAATTATATAATACGAAACAAAAAACGAAACGGTTTCGTAATAATAACGATCCGGATATTTTTATCTATCTTTTTTTATAGTTTTAGTTATTATAATAAAAATCGTTTCTAAAATTAACAGCAATTATTTATTTTATTTATTAGGCAGGTTTTTATTATTTTCGAGTATATTACAAAATAGGATCGATATATTAAAAAGTTTAAATATTTATAAAAGTTATTTTACGTTAAATAAAAATATAACTTAGTTATTAAAAAAAGTTAAAGTAACCGTATTATATCTTTTATAATAATATAATATTAATTAAGATAAGTTTCGTTTTCTGGTTAAGTATAATAAAACGATATTGTATTTTGGTACGATAATTTTAATATTTAAAATCATATTCGTAATATAATATTTCGATATAATTCCGTTATACGGAATTTTATTACCGTTTTTACCCGTTATTATAATTATATCCTTAAAGGAAAGTTAAATTAATTTATATTCCGTTTTAATTAATATTATAAAATAAAATAATTTTATAAAATGTTATAATAATATTTAGTATTATATAATATTTTCTGTTAGTTCGTAATTAATATTATTTAAATTTTGTTTTTTATTTTTATTAATATGTTTTATAAAAGTAACAAATAAAAGTTCTCCGGTTTTATTTAATTAAATCATATACCGTATAATAAATACCGTTTAATGTTGTTAAATACAGTTAATAAAAATAAAGGTACTATCGACGGTACTTATAACGTTTATCGAATTTTTTTTCAAATAATATATAAATTTAAATTTTTTTTTATCAGATTTCGAAACGTTTTTATTTTATTTAGGGAAATTAAAAGATAACTAGTTATATCCGGAAAATACAGGTTAATTAAACTAAAATAACCGATTTATATAATAAAAAACGGTGGCTTTTTTATTTTTACTTTATTTTATATATAGATAATCTTTTTACTTATATTTGTAGGTATTTATTAATTTAATAATATAAATAGAATATATATAACGTAAGCAACTTTAAAAGCAAACCGTTAGTTTTTAAATAGAATAACGCAGTTATATTAAAAATTGCCTAAATTTTATTTATTTAAGCTTTTTATTTTTTATATATATAATATTTGTATATTTGCGTTATTTTTATTGGAATTACGTATCTGATACGAATTATTTGTTAAGGAAATGATTAGCGTATATAAAGTTATTAAAAATACCTTAATCGAAAATCTTTTTTCGAAAACGTAATTTACCGAGTTTATAAAATATATATGTTTTTAGTTAACTGTCGCCGAGTTCGAAATTGTTACGTATAATATAGTTTTTAAGTATTTTGGTCGCATTAAATAAATAAAAAAGGAATTACGGGGTTTTAATTAGGATACGTTAACGGATAAGGGGTTATCCGACGAAATTTTTTTATCGTTATTTGCTAATAGTACGTTACTTAGTAACATAAATAATTTTGCGGATAATTTGTAAATATTTTATCTTTTAATTTCGGAATATAAGTAATTTATATTATTTTTTAAGTAATACGGTTTTAATTAAATGGTATTAAATAAAGCTTTATTACCAGATAATTATAAATCCGGAAATATTTTTAACGCGGATAATATTTTATAAGGCGATAATTTTTTTAATCTTATTATAAATAATAATTAATTATTAAACGATACTATTTTTGTTAATATAGAATTTCGAAGTTATTATCGTTTTTTTTAAAAAGCCTAAATTTATTTATATTTTTTATATATTATACGGTATAACGACGTTAATTATATTAAACGGTTAATACCGATATTATTAATTTTTTTATGAGGCCGGTTAAAGTAATTACGGTAAAGAAATGTTTTATTTTAACTAAATATTACGTTTTATAGTATTCGATTAAATATTTATTAATTTAATTTTAACGTTAAATTTAGCTTTTATAAAATCCAGTAAAAAAACGTAAAAAGTATTTAATCGAAAGGGCGAATATTATAATTTGTAATTTACTGGTAATTTCCGTCGTTCGAAACACAGTATATATAATATCGATACCGTTTTTTTTTTCGAAATTCGTTTTTAATTAAGTACCGTATTTCCGTTATATTTTCGTACGAAATAAACGTTACGTTATTTAAGATTTTCGTAACGAAATTTTTAAACGTGCCTATTTTTTGCTTTGTAATTTCTGGTTTATTAAGGGATATTTATTTTGGATTAAAAAAAATAGCTGAGATTTTAAAAATATTTTAATTACGGGCCGTAAAGTTATAAATATTAAGTTAGTTAACTTTAACGATATCGTACTTATTATTAACGACGAAATTAAGTTTAATTAATTAAATATAATAAAGGATGAAAAATAATTTATAAATAGCTTTAATATAATTGTCCGAAAAATTTTTAATATCGAATTCGTTAGGAATAATTTAATTTCGGATAACCGTAATATTTTATATGCGGAAAAAAGTTATAATCCGATGGTATAAATTGTAAATAATTCGGTAAATAATCCTAATTAAAACGGTTTATTATCGACCGCGTTATTATCGGATAAATAGAATAAGGATTTATTAAACGAAAATAAATTATTAATATAACCTTTTTTTTATTAAAATTAATACGGGGATTTTATTATAACTTTAATATTAATATAACCGGATATATTACGTAATTTTAATTAATTATATTTTATTTATGTAAGGTAAAGTGCTATTATGGTATCTAGCTATATATATACAAGCTGATCCGTTTATTACATATATGTACATAAATAGTTTTGTATAAACGCGACCGGGAAATACCCCCTAAAAACCGTTTTTTCTTGGCCAAGGGCCGGAAAAACGCAATGCGGGTTATGTAATACGGCAATTAACGGTAAGATACACCCGATTAATTGATTGGTTCCTAACGTTTTTAATCGTAACTGGTCCTATTAGCCACCTTTTAATTGTCGCCGATACGGTGACGGAGCCGAAGCCCTAATTAGTTAGCTCTTTTAGGCTGGCGCCACCTAAAGAAACGGTGGCCTAAGCTGGATTTGAACTAGCTATCTCTTAAAATTAACCGAAATAAGGTACCTAAACCTGTCGCAATTAAAAGAGATACCCAGGCTCGCGACTATTAAGTTATTAGGCTATATTTTATTTATATATTTTGTTTATAATAATCTTATATAAGTTTTTTATATTAAAATAAATTAACGTATTAATAATATTTTATTACCGATAGCTAAATATATCGCGTAATTTCGTATTAATTTATATATTTTATTTGTAATTAATTTATTAGTTAACGTTTTTACGTATTTATTAAAAAATTTTCGTTTTATTTTACTTTTTTTCGCGTATTATCGTAACTTGTATATTAATAACTTTTTCCATATTTTCGGGACCTAAGATTTTGTTTGTTTTAGGCGTAATATCCGCGTTTAAGTTCTTTTGGAAATTTTTATTCGGATTATATAATAATGCCGAATATTTAGGGATTACGTGTAAATATTTTTCGCCGCGTTTTTATGCGTAATTTATATATTTATCGGCCGTATAACCCCGTAAATTATAATATTTATAAAACGGTTATATAATATGTATTTTTTAATTAATCGGCCCGGTTTATAAAGTTATTAAAAAAATTTTATATTATTTATAAGGTATTCGGTTTATAAATTTTTTTTATTAAATTGTAAAAGCTGTAATTAATTAAAGGTCCGTAATTAATTTGGTAATTTAATAACTTATAAGGCCGGCAAAATCCGTTATAACGTAAATTTTATTTTGCCGGTTATTATTATTTAAAATATTTTAAATTATATTATTAGTATTTAATATTTATATAAATATTACGTTTTTATATAATAAAAAATCTCATTTATAATATAAGCTTTTCGTAATACCGTTAAGTTCGTAAATTTTAATTAATCGTAGGATTTTTTTAATTAATATATATTTATATTAATACTAAAACGTAAGGTATTTATAGTTTTTTAATTTTTTCTGATATTAATATAGCTTTATAATATATATCTAGTATTTAAAATCGGTTACGTATAATATGTATTTTCCGTAGGAAATGTTTTATATTTTGGGATAATTAAATATTATGTAAATAATACGAAAGTGTTTTAATTAGGACGAAACCTTAAAGTATATTATACCGCGGGTTTTAATAGTAGTTTTTATTATTTTTTAAATTGGGTTTTCGTTACCCGTTTTTAATGTTATTTTGGTAATAGTTGCGGTTATTTATGGGATTAGTTTTTTATTACCCGTTTTTGGGGTTGTTCTAGTAATAATTCTGGCTGTTTATAGGATTAAGTTTTTGCTACCTGTTTTTAAGGTTGTTTTTAAAGGGTATTATTAATAAATTTAACTACTTTTTTTATTTAGCCGGGGGTTTAAAGATTACCGGGCTTATTTAACGTTTATTATTTAGTATCAGCAGTTACAGTGATCAAATACAGGATACTGGCGCAAAACTCTATATTAATAATTTTGCAGACTGAAAACGTCTAGGGCAAACTACTTTTACATACATAATCTATACTTAAAAAGTTCTTTTATAATAAAGGGTATCCCAAGTAACATTCTTTAACCTAAACCTACCAGCCGTAATTATTTCAAAGCACTAACTGTTAATACGCCTTTTTGCTTTAGGTAATCTCGGCCAATAAACCCCTGTATCTGTTAACCTTAAATACTTTCTAATTCGTTCTATATCTTCTTTAATCCCAAATTCGCCATAAATCGTTCGAAATCAACTTTATTAAAAGGTTTTATTAATTTATTTACTAAGTTATCCTTACTTTTTACGTATTAAAAACTGATATTACTTTTTTATACCTTTTAATATACGTAATAGTATTCCAATTAAATATAACGCTTTCTCCGTATTATTTATATTTTTATTATTTATTCTAACGTATTTATATTATTTTCCAGGATAAAAATAAAGCCCTTAAATATAAACCTTAACTTTATTAAGAAATTCCTAATCCCAACCGCCTTTATTATAATTATTCTTATTTTTACGTATTTTGCTTTAATAGTATATTTAATAATAACACTTTATAACTTTAAAATTTATAATACGGACGTTTTAATTATAAAAAATACGTAACTTATTATAAACCTAATTAATTTATTATTTATAAAACTTATATCCATTATTCCGAATAAACTTAGATTATTATATTTCCGGTACGGGTAATTTTCTAACTTCCGGTACCGAAAAAATAAATTTACCGTACCGTTTAAATATTACGGTAATCACTTAATATATTCCTAATATTTAAATAACGGGTTACTTATAAACCTAGCCTAAATTAACGTTATAAACGTTATATCCGGTTTGCTAATATAATTAAAAAAATTAAATTTCCTTATAAAACTTATATATTCGTACGTTTTTTCTTTACTAACTACGCCTTTATTTCTTACGGCATATTTTAAATAATTTTTAATAAATAACGTAAATTATTTCCGTATAACATCCAGTCCTATTAATTTTAATAACTTCTTAATATATTATTATTAATCCAGCTTAACATCTCCCGTTAATAAGGAACAGACGATTTATACGCCCAAATACCAGTTAACATCCTCCAGGTCCTTAATAAATACATCCTTAACTATCCCTTTAACGATATCCTTAAAACGTTATTTATTAAAGCCGAAAAGTAGAAAGTTATCTACGTATGAAACGATAACGTTTTTTATTTTCGGATTATAATATATTACGTTATCCGAAATTAACAAACGAAAACCTTATTTCGCGAATATCTTTTTTATTCTTTCCTACTAAATAACTCCGGCCTACTTTAAGCCGTACAAAGGGTGTATTAACTTAATAATCTTTTTAAGGAAAAATTAATACTTTATTTTATCCTCCGGGTATACGTCGAAATACTTTTTTAACATAAAAAAAAGCTTTATATAAATATTCTCCTTTAAATTACCATTTAAATAAATTACGATAAAATCGATCTGGAATATATGCCAGCCCAAGACAGTAACTAACGCTATTAAAATTCTTTAATATATAGCCCTTACAATATTAACTAACGTTTTATTATAGTTAATTTCTTTCCGTTAAATAAATCCCCTAACGCAAATACGGGCCTTATACTTCTTTAGCTTTTCTGTAAACGTATATTTCTTTTTTAATACCTATTTCGCATTTACCAGGTACCCGTATACTTTATTATTTAATATAAAACAAAAAATTCCGCGTTAAAAGTTTTCTTTAATCTTAATAAAATAACTTTAAATTATATTTCGCGTTCTAGGCCTTTTATAATTTCCTTTAATAATAAACCGTTATTTATTATAACGTATAGCCTATAACCGTTTTCGTTTTAATTTTCAACACTTAATAATAAGTAAAAATAAAAGGAATCGTTATTATCGCCTTTTTAAATTAAAGCTAGCTTTAGTTTACGTATCAGCTTTAATATTTCGTCTAAGGCCTCCAGGGCGTACAATTCGGGGACCGTCTTTTTCGGGCGTCCCCTTTTCCGCTTAACTTGCTTGGTTTCCTGGTCCGTATCGTCCTCTAAAACAACGTTATCGTCCCTGTTCTTCACTTCAACACCTTGTTTGTTTTTAACGGTGTCTCAGTCGTTTCTGTACGGGCTACGAGAGTAACCGAATAATATCCTTCGGGCTAGGGGGCTGTCCTGGCTTTTCCAGGTCCTTATAAACAGTGACATACGGTGTTATTAGCAGTCTGCCGCCTTTTAACAATTACACCTTGTAATTATATGTCCCCTGGTAACTTAACAGCACTCCTTTTGCTTTACGGATTACCAGCTTTTCTAATTTGGTCCTATAATTTTTATCGATTAGAATTATGTACCTACTGTTAAAGATTTAAAGGTAACTATTATCAGGCTTATAGGACTTATTAAATTCGAATACGTTCTTAAAACATTTAATCGATATTACGTTTTTTACTATTAATTATCTAGTTCTGTTAACGGTATACCTTATTATTTTTATTACAAAGTTCCAAAAATATGTCGGTATTTTTATTTAAGCCGTAATTGCGCGTATTTCGTTTTAAAGGAATTATATCCCTTATTTTATAACTTTATTTTAATATTGATTATAAACGTTAGAAATTACCAATTTAATACTTTTTATTGCGCAAAAATTTTCGATAATCGTTATACCGAATTTTTTACCGTTATTAAAACGTAAGATTTACGTTTTTTTTTTACCTTTTATATTTAATAATAACGTTTTTAAACGTTTAAATATCCGGATAATATACGTATATAGATTTTGCTATATTTTATCCTTAATTTTAAACGAATAATATTCCCTATAACGTAATAAATCGTTTATAATAAACCCGAAATAGCTATTATTTTTGATACTAATAAGTTTAACGGTTCCTATATTATACCAAATAATTTCTTCTATATATGTTATTTTTTTTATAAGTTAATAAACGGTATTTTCCGTATTTTTCCCTTGTTATAAATTATATAAAAAAGCGATTTTATATTATTAAAGTCTAGATTTATTCTTATAAACCTCTTAATAATCCAAATTAATCGTTTAGTACTAAAGTAACAAAAATGGTAATATTAAAAAATAATTTTTTTTATAACTTCGTTTATTATAAAAACTTTTCCGTTTTTAAATACCTTTATAAAGGTTATCTTTAGGTTATTAACTAGGTTACTACTATTTTTTTTATTAAATATTTTCCTTAGCGTATATCCTTATTAATAATTCTTATCGTTTAGGGATTTTAATGTTACGACCTAACAGCGGGGAAGTCTCGGAAACGATTTAAACGGACCGAAACAGGACCCAAGTGGGTTAAATCACGTGATTTGGATTTTTTCTGTTTTTAAGATCTAATAAAATCCATGCAGATCCAATACCCTTTAGATCTGGGGGAACGACAAAATCCATAAGAAATCCAGGTTTTTATGAAAGGATATATACGCTTATTAATCCCATAATCTAGATAGTACTAATTTGCAATATAACTTGGTTACTTAAGACGCTTTTAATATTACTAAACGTAATTAAATTATTTTCGTTATTTAGATTTCTATAATACGACTGCTAATATAAACCGTACAACTTGGTTTAATAATTAATTAACTAATTTAACTGTTATACGTTACAAGCTTTTATTTAGTAATATTATCAAACTTTAAATAATTACCCGAATTATTAAAATAACCCCTAATACCGAGGAAAATACCGTTAACCAATAATTCAGAAACAAGCTTAAAAAATTAAAGATAGAAATTCTATAATTTAAAAAAATAACTAAAAAGGACCTTAATGCTTTAAAAATTAAGGTTAAAAAACCCTAACCTTATAACGGAAAGATTAATATTTAAAGCTTTCTTACTTAAGTACGAATATACTTACGGTTCTTGGCTCTCGATAATCCGGAAAATAAAATCCTTACCGTTACGGCGTTCCTTACCGGAGACGCGCTCGACTAATTTAAACCAATTATAAGAAATTACCTGGAAAGGGCAAAAAACGATAGAAAAAAATTTACTACGGAACTTTTCGTTTATTATTCCAATTTCGAAAAAAAGCTAAAAGCCAACTTCGATAACCCCGATAAAAAACGCATTACTGTATAAAAAATCCTATAATTACGACAGAAAGGACCAGCATTTAAATATGCAGTAAAGTTCCGAAACCTAATAACTAAGGTAAAATAAGTAAACAAAAAAAACGATACCCTAATTAACGTATTCTATAAAGGACTAAAAAATAACGTTAAAAATAAAGTAATTAAATTGGAACGGTTAACCTTTTTAAGTAAATATATTACCGAAACAGTAAAAATCGATAACCGACAGTTCGAAAAACGATAAGAAAAAAAAGGCCAATACGCCCTACGGCATAAGTTTAATAAGCCCAGTTAAAGAAATGGACGTATTACATTTTTTACTTTTTACGGGACTTAACCAGGCCTTATAAAAATCGGGGTAATCCGATAATAAAACTAACAGTTTAAATGTTACAACTGTAGTAAAATAAAACATAAAGCTTTTTAATGTAAAGTATTTAAAAAACTTCAATAAAATAACTGGACCCCTATACCCGAAAAATAATAACAAAACGATAAAAAAAATAATAAAAGGATAATTAACATAATCCAACTACGATATACGGTGGTACAGTAATACAAGGACCATTTAAGGTAAAAGGCCTTTACCGAAAAAAAATTACTTGCCTAACTTTAGCAAAAAAGGTAACGAAAAAAATAAAGTTAACTGGCTTTATAAAGATAGTTATAAAAACATTATAAATAAAGGGAAAACCTGTACCCGGAAAAACCGGAACGATATATAAAGATTTATACTGTTTATTACAATAAACCTAAATATTAATTTTACCAGAAATGGAAAAAGGCGATTTACTAACGTATAATTCGAATATACCAGTAAAAATTTAATTTTAAACGATAAAAAAAAATTAATAAAAATAATTAATAATAATATCGATATTTACGATTATTTACGGACCAAAACGAAATCGATTAAAAAGTGGTTTTATAAAGCTGGTTACCTAAGGAATTATACTTATAAAAAAACCCTTTTTACTATTTCGGATAATATAATTACCAAACGGAAAATAAATTAACTTAAAAAACGGTAAAAAGATATTATTAACAAGCTATTACTAACCTAGGTATTTAACTGGCCTTTACTACCAACCCAAAAAATAGAAAAGTAATTAAAAAAAAAATTAAGAATTTTACTAAAAAAAAATAATGGGATTCGGAAAACGAAAAAAAATACGGTAATTAATAAGAAAATAATAATTCTTAAACGACATTACTTAACGAAAAAATAATCGAAACTTTTACGGAGCAAACTTACAAATAATCGAATATATAACGACAACTTAAATAATTACAAAAATAAGTAATGCGTATAAAAAAATAATTAAAAAAATTTCGAACATAAAATAACCGGGACGAAAAAACGTTATAGGAACTTTTACGGACCTTAAAAAAGCAACGTTACCTATAAAAAAACTGCAGGTAAACGAAAAAAAAAAGGTTAAACCATAATACCTTAAAAAGGCTTTAAATACGACGATCGAAACTATTAGCGGTAATGCTATTACTATACGAATACGGATTAAAAAAAACTAATATACCGTAATAATAAATTACGGAGCAACAATTGCAAATTATATTAATCCGGAAATAATAAATTAATTAAAGTTACTATAAAAAGAAAAAAATTACCTTTATAAAGTCGAAAATACCGAAAGTTAAAGATTTACTTACGATAACGGATAGGTTAAACGTAAAATTAATTACTTTAAAACCTTTGTCGAAAAAAGAAAATAAGTTATTAATTTTAATATTATTTTATTAAACGAATATAATATAATCCTAAAAAAACTATAATTACGTTAATATAATCCTTTAATCGACTGGGAAATTAATTAAATAAGTTTCCGTTTACTTTTTAATACAGAACAAAATACAAATGATATAAGATTTTAATATTCGATTAATAAAAAAAACAAATATCGGTATAAGGATACGATAAAAACCTTATTACCTAAAAAAATAAAATATATTTAAAATAAAAAACATAACAAAAAAATACGGCGCGTTATCGTAAATCTCCGAATACGATTTCGATAAATAAACGACAACTTATAAGTATAACCTAAAAAGTTACCAAAATAAATAACGAAAATATTACCATAATACCACAAATATAAAAAACTCTTTTAGGAAAAATTCGATACGAAATTACCATAATATAATAAATAAAACTATAAAATAATTTTCAAAAATAATAAAACAACTATTTTCTATTTTATCTATAACTTAAACGAAACAAAATTATACGTTTTTTGCAACTATTTGGAAAACAAATTACGAAAAAAACATATATAACGTTTTAAATCGTTAACAAAATATTTAATATTTTTCGTTTTACGAAAAAACGGGAAATTACAATTTATTATTAATTACCGACAACTTAATAATATTACCGTTAAAAACAAAATACCGTTACCTTTAATTACCGAAATCAAAAACCGATTACGAAATACCAAATAATTTATAATTTTAAACCTGAAAAAAAAATATAATCAAATTCGAATTAAACTAAAAAACGAATAAAAAATAATTTTTAAAACGAAATACGGATTATTCGAATATTTCGTTATACTTTTCGAACTTATAAACGTACCAATAACTTTTTAACGGATAATTAATTATATATTCCGGGAATACCTTAACATCTTTATTATATGCTATTTCGACGACATTTTTATTTACTTAAGAATAAATAAAAAATACGCAGGATACGTTTATAAAGTTTTACAAACTTTATAAAACGTTAACTTTTTAATTAACGCAAAAAAAAATACTTTTTATACTTAGAAAATTAAGTACCTAGGATATATTATTACCCCGGGATATATTAAAATAAATCCTAAAAAAATCTTTATAATTAAGGATTAGAAAACGCTTATTAATATTACGGAAATATAAATATTCCTTAAACTTGCTAATTATTACCGACGATTTATACGATACTTTAGCAAAATTGCAATATTATTAACAGAACTTACCAGGAAAAATCAACGGTTTACGTAAGCTCCAGCTGTAAAAAAGGCTTTTTAATAATTTAAAAACGCCTTTACTAATAAACCTGTTTTAATAATATACGACCTAAATAAATTAATAAAACTCGAAACTGACGTTTTAGATTTTACTTTAAAAATAATAATTTATTAACGAAATAATTAAAAAAAACTGCATCTTATCGTTTTTTACTTTTATAAATTACATAATACCGAATTTAATTACCTTATTTATAATAAGAAGTTCCTAGTTATCGTTAAGGCTTTTAAGGAATTTAAATATTACCTTAAAAAAAACTAATACTAGGTAAAAATATATATAAACTACAAAAATATCTTTTATTTCGTAACTACGAAAAAATTAATCGGACGATAATTACGTTACGTAAAATATCTTTTAAAATTCGACTATATTATTATTTACCGTAAGAAATTAAAAAATAATAAGGTAAACGCTTTTAGTAAACGACCAAACTTAAAAAATCCTAAAGTAAAAATATAACGGATTATATTTAACTGGATATTAAAAAAATACTTACAATAACGATATATTAATACCATTAAAATATCTATACCAGATATATATAAAAAAATATAACAACATTATAACAATATATTTAAAAATCAAAAAACAAACAAAATCCATATACCAAAAAAATACCAAAAAAACCTAATACGAAAAATATATAAATACCAACTATACGGACATCCAGGAATCTATAAAACCCTAAAACGCTTATAACGGACATATTATTTTCCTAAAATAAAATCAATTATATAAAAAATTATATAATAATATAATATCTGCGCCAAAATAAAAATTAGATAACATAAACCTTACGGAAAATTATAACCATTACTAGTCGCTAAATAACTATAAAATTTAGTTACATTTAACTTTATTACGAAACTTTTTTTATTAAAAAACCCAGTTACAAATATACATTACAACAATATCTTTATAATCGTTAATCGATTTATAAAATTTTCCTATTTCTTACTTTATAAAAAAAACATAAACGCCAAACAAATAATATACATTTTTTTTCGATACATATACAGCATATACGGATTACCAGCAAAAATTATTTCAAATAAAAACATAACTTTTATTTTAAAATTTTAGCAAAATTTAATAACATAATTTAGCTTAAACTACAAATTATTAAGCGCTTTTAAACCATAAACAAATAAATAAACGGAAAAAACTAACTAAACGTTAAAAATATACTTACGATATTACATTAATTATAAACAAAACAATTAAGTTAAAAAACTACCTATTGCATAACTAACCTATAATACCAATTACCATAACAACATTAAAACAACTCCAGTAACTGCCAATTTTAATTTTATCCCGGAAGTTTATAAAAAAATACGAAAAGGAAAACCAATTAATATCAAAACAATCCTTATTTCAAAACAATTCAAATAACTATATTAAAAAATAAAAACAAAACTTCAGTTCGTACGCAAACAAATAAATAAATACTATAACCAAAAAAAATTAAAAAAAACTAACCTTTTCGGAAAAGAAAATAATCTATTTAACCACCAAAAATATCAAAACCAAACGCCCAAACTAAAAATTCGACTTCAAATATATCGGGCCATACAAAATCGCCAAAAAAATCTTAGAAAACAACTATTAATTAAAATTACTACCTAAGGTTAAACTTTACCTAATTTTTTATATTTCCTTACTTAAATCAACAGCAAATACCATCAAAATGTATATAATACAAAATAATATAAAGGCAAAGGAAAAAAAAAAAACGTACGAAATCGAAAAAATACTTAATATACGAAAAGAAAAAGGATTTACCTAATACTTAATTAAATGGAAAAATTACCTAAATTCCGAAAATACTTAGAAACCCGCCAAAAACCTTATTAACGCCTAACGCCTACTAAAAAACTTTTATTAATAACGTCGGAACCGCCGAAATTAAAAATATTTTAATTTACGTTATTCAAAAACAACTAATCGGATATCTTAGAAAAAAACCAGTTATTTTAAACAAAAACTTAAGTAAAAGATAACGTATTTGCTTTTAACCGTTCCTGGTCCTTTAATTTATCTATAAATTAAAAACCGTAACTAATAATTTTTACCCTTTAAGCATAAAAAAACCGTTTTTAATAATAAAAACGAAAAAAACGATTAATAATTTCATTAATATCACGCTATTTGCGTACAAAATCCTTTTTTAACTCTTACTAAAAACATAATAAAATTTCTTCCGTTACGGCTTTTTCACGGTTTAAACGGTTTTTTTCCTTTTTAATACGACGAAAAAAATTAACGGAAATACCGGACCTATTACAGCGACGACGATATTTAATATATTTGCTATAATAACGAATCTTCTTTATTATTTAACATTTTATCCCTTTTTCAAAACATAACGTATACAGTATTACTTTAAAACCAAATTTAATAATATAAGTAACTAAAGATTTAAAGTTTTCTTTTTAATTCGGATAACTACGGGATTTACAATTAACAACGTAACCACTTATAATAAAAAATTAACTTACCAAAAGAAAAAATCTTTAAAGACAAAAATCCTAAAAAAAAAAATATCGTATTACGACTTAACAGGGGGAAAATCTCGGAAACGATTTAAACGAACCGAAACAAAACCCAAATAAGTTAAATCACGTAATTTAAATCTTTTTTGTTTTTAAAATCCAATAAAATCCATATAGATCCAATATTTTTTAAATCTAGGAAAATGATAAGATTTATAAAAAATCCAGGTTTTTATAAAAAGATATATACGTTTATTAATTTTATAATCTAAATAGCACCAGCTTGCAATATAACTTAGTTACCCAAAACGCCCTTAATATTACCAAACGTAACTAAGTTATTTTCGCTGCTTAAACTCCTACAATACGACTACTAACATAAACCGTACGACTTGGTTTAATAGTTGGTTAACTAACCTAGCCGTTATATTTAAGCCTTTAATAATAAATTCCGGTTTTTTATAAAGTTATAAAAAAAATCTTTTTCGGGGAACGTTAATAATTATTAATTCAAACTTATTAAGGCTAATTAAAGTATTTTTATTTAAATAATTTCCCTTTTTGTAAAATATCTTTTTAAAAAACATTTTTAAAGGAAAATTGTTAATATATAACGTATATTTTACTATAATCTCGTTATTTTTTTTATTAAAGCTTTTTAAAGGCCATTTTATAATACCGATAAAAATAGCAATTATAAGTCCTTTATTTATTATAATATAAATTCCTTTAAACTTAATATTTAATATTAAGTTTTTCTCGAAATTGCCGATATTATTAATAATATTAACGTTTACTTCTAAATTTTAAAATAACTTATCTCTATCGTTTTTTATAAAGGAATATATATGCAAAAATATAACGCTACTTATAACTATCGCCTTAGTTACTTTAAAGTAATTAATTATTATAACTTTAGGGCTTTCGGTCGTCTATAACTCAGGGTTTTTAGCCCTTATAATTCCTTATATTATCTCTTAAACCATTTCGTTATATTACTGCATAAAATCTTAAAGTTATTATTCGTTAATATAAATATTAAAAATCTTTTCGTTTAAATAGTATAAATTTTTTAAACCTTTAAAAATAAATTGCTTTTTACTTTAACTACCGTTACGGATATTACAAAAACTATTGCTTTAATTATTTTAATTATTATTGCTATTATTATTACGTTGGTTATTATTTTAACCTTATTTCCTTTTCTTACTTTTACCGTTCTTTTACGGTTTAAAGTAATCCTTCGCTAAATATCCATATTTATTACAGTTAAAATAAAGTAATTTTCCGTTTTTATTTTATATAAACTTATTATTTCGGAAATTGTTATTATTATTTTTATTTCCCTTACTTTTTTATACGTTAACGGATTGTCCGTTATTTTTTTTTATCAAATCGGTTATAAAATTCGTTATTAAAATCGTTAATTAACTGTTAAAAAAAGTAATCCGTCTACTATAATACTAATTAAATAATCTTACACCAACTACTAACACGGTTTTTTATAGCAATAAATAATATAATAATTTATTTTTCCGTTTTAAATTATATACTACAACCTTTTACCTTATAAAAAAACTTCTAAAACTTAATAATAAATTATATTGGGTTTTCTTTATTATAAGTAACCTTATTAAACTTCTTTTAAAAGGACCTTTATTTAGCCTTATTTATCGCTATATAAATCCTCCGGAATGTCCTTAATATCTTCGTACCCTTCTTAATACCTATAATTAACTTTAAAAACGCCCTTTTACAGGTCTTAGTAATAACCTTTACTAAACGGAACTAATCCAGCTAACCTAGTTTCATTCCGTCCTCATAACCAATTTCTTCCATCACAAAACTTAAAACGTTACTTTAAAACTTCCAATTAACTTAACTTATTAAGTGATTTTTTTTATTTAACGAAAAGTTAAAACGTTTTTAATATAACTTTATATCTATATCACTAAATTTCTTAAAATCCTTCTTTTTATCCTTTAAGCAAACGCCTAATTCATTAAAACTATCTAAACTACTAAAGCTCGAAAAGCTACTAAGGATACTAAGGAAACTATTTAAATTATCGGGATTATTACGTACTATTCCTTTTCCCTTAAATAACTTGCTCTTCTCTCTTTTCGAAAAGTTAAACTTCTTTATAAATTACCTCTTAAACTTCGTTTCACCTTTTCTTAATAAATTAATCTCCTCTATATCGCTTTTTAATACGATAAATACTTCCTTAAAACTACTAACCTTAACCTTAAACAATACGCTTTATAATACCTTCGGTTATATACTCATACTACGCGAACTTTTAAAACTCCGCATCTTAAATTAAAACATATTTAACAATTATATTATCATAATATTTATACGTTTTATAATATCGTTATTTTTTTCGTTTTAAAACTTCAACTCTTTAACCTTTTTTTTAACCTGCTAATACCTATCCTCTTATACTTTAACATCACGTTTAATACCGTTTATACTAATACCCAAAAACGTATAAAATTTATTTAAATCCGCTATAATTTATTATCTTTAAATAAAAGTTTTAAATCGATCCTCTTTCGGCTATTAAAGTAATAAAATATTTTCTAAAAATACCCTAAAAATAATTTTTTTTCCTACCGCCCTATTTAATATAAACTTTTATTCCTTCTTTTTTTTGCTATAAAATTTATTCTAAAAAATATCCCTATTGTAAAAAGGTTCTAATTAAAAAAAAAAAAAAAAAAAATTCGGATAACCTGTTTTACTTAACAAAGAACTACTTAAGGTTTTATTACTTATTCGTTATCGTTAACTACCTAATTTTTTCTCGAATCGTTAACTAAATAACTTTCTTTTAAATTTCGTACTTTCTTTATTAACTTAATTTGCAAATAATTACTTCGTATAACGTACTAAGTTACTAATTAACTAAAAAATATTACTATATTAACAATTACAATAATTAAATACAAAATATTAACGTAAAACTTTATATTAATAATTTTACAAACTAAAAACGTTGAAAGCGAATTACCCTTATATATATAATTTATATTCAAAAAGTTCTTTTATAATAAAAGGTATCCCAGGTAATATTCTTTAACCTAAGCCTATTAGCCGTAATTATTTTAAAGTACCAACTGCCGATATTTAAAATATTATTAATAATTATATTTAATATATTATTAAATATATTGGTAAGGTTATTTATATTCCGTATTATAGTAAGTATATAGAGGTATATATTATAAAAAGGATTTTAAATATTAAAAAAAAAATTAATAATAATTATTATATTACAAGTAAGTTAAATTTAGGTATTACGGTATAATAAGGTATAAAAGAGTATATAAAATAGTTGTAAAATAAATGGTAATAAAGTAAGTAGTAATAGTTATTAAATAGTTATAGTAATTTTATTTAGTATGTATTTAACTAAAGGAATTTTATAAATTATATTAAGTAATTTATAATAATAAAAAAAGTACCGTATAATTTGTATATAGTTGTTAATTCCTTTTTTATATATTATTACTTTATTATAAAAAAAAGTATTATTAGTTTTTAAGTTAATATTTATAATTTATATAAATTTAATTTTTTATATATTTATAAAAATATAACCTTAACGTTCGTATATATTTTAATTTTAATTTTATATATTGTTTTCGGATTTCTTTATAATTTGTTAATTGTTCGTAAGTTTTATTTATATATTATAAATCCTTTTTTATTTTATATTATTATTAATGATATACCTACATATTATTTAGTATATAAATTTCATTTTATTCCATATATTTTATATTTTATATTTTTATTTTTAGTTTTGATTAACTTAAAATAAAACCGGTAAATTTATATTACCTTTAGATTTTTTATATATAAATATTTTTTATATAGTACTTAATATTAAGTAATTATTATAATGACATTATTATTGTGTAATAAGGTGGAGTACGATAATTACGTCCGTAATTTATATAGCCATATAATAAGAAATTAAAGCGTATATAAAAATATAAATATTATTAGATTAGTTTTCGATATAATTTATATTAACTGCAATGTTAGTTTCCCCAGGTTAACCTTAGTTATATATACCGTTTTTTTAAACCTTATACCGATTAAAAAATTATCTTTAATTACCGTTATAAAATTATTCGATAAAGTTGCTGTATTATAAGATTTTAATAAAACGGAATTTATTAAGATATGTTAGAAATCGTAATTTGTTTACCGTAATATATACCTTAATATATATTTTATTAATGATAATATCGGAGTTATATTTAAGTAGATATTCGAAGATTTCGGTTATATATATATAATTTACGAAATGTTAATAAAAAACGTATTTATATATAATAACGGTTTTTAATTTCCGTTTTTATTAAATCCGGAAAAAATGGTAAGATAGTATAAAGTTTTATTGGTTTTTTTTATTATACCAGAATATAGTAATAAAATCGACGATATAAGGAATATGGATTATTGGATAGTAGGTTTTTGAAATTGTAAAATAGATATTTTTTATATTATAGATTTAACCGGCGTTTATTTTTTAAAAACCCGTATTAATCGAGCCGTTTAATGTTTTCGAATATTTATGTACGATAATAATTTATATAATATTAAATGAAAGGAAAATCCGCGATTATAGTTACTTAGTTAATAATTAAATAATTATATATAAAGATTGGATTTAAAGGTATTGTAGTATATTCGGTGCTGGTTTTAAGGATTTTAATAGTTATTTAAAATATCTTATTATTATTATATGGATATGAGATTTTAAAATAAAAAATTTTTAATTTTTATCCGGGGTTTTAATTATACCGATAAAAAAAGGGCGGTATTAAAAAAAAAGAAGGTTCGTATTTTTACGCGTTATTTATTTCGGATAACGAAGTTTTAAAAACCGTAACCCGAGATACCGGTAAACTTTAAATTTCCGAGGAAAATATAACGAGGTTTTAATTAGGATCCGTTATGAAACCGGGATTTTAGATATTTTAAATTAGTATTTAGAAAAAAACGGATGCCGGAATAATTGTATATATGGTAAATAGATAGTTTTTTTAATATTGGCGAAAGATTATTTATATTATTTATTTACTTTTATAATTAATTTTTTATATTAATTAATCGATTTAAGTTAAGGTATTTTAAAGGTTAAAAGGGATAAGAATATTTTAAAAGTTAGTATAATAAGTTTAAGGAAAAAAACCGGAAAATAAGATTTAAGAAATTTTAATTCGGTATAATAAATCGAGGATTGTAAATTAAAAGGGAATATTTGTTAATAATTACGATAGATTTTAGTTTAAAACGCGTAATATATATATTTATTAAATTTTTTAATTTAAAAGGTTTCTTATATCTTTGTTATAGTATATAGTTAATCCGGTTTAAGAAAAATTAATATTTATATATAATTTAAAATATTATAAATTTACGAAAATAACGAATATAATAAGTAGATAATATTATTAATAGTTTTAATTAATATTATGTAAATATATATATTTATCGCGTTTTAAGATTACGATATTACGTTGAAATGTCAGATATTCAGACCAATTGTTAGCTCACTGAGCCACGAACCCCTCTTGGGTCGTATCAGCGACTGTTATTGGACAGCTTCTTATTAGAATTTATATGGGGTCCCGTCTTAGCTTAGTTTTCTTGGTTATAGGGGGCTGTATTTTTACAATTACTCCCTTTTCCAAAAGCCTTGGTTCTTAAGGCTACCGCGTTACCTTCCCGTACGACCGGATTTCTATATAGGATCTTTTTGCCTGATAGTAATTACCCGTATTTAGCTAAGTTTAACAGTAACGTTTCTGGTTAAGCTTTATTTAGCTAAGACCAGGGAAAGGAACCCTATCGTAATTTCTCTTGTAATTAGGCAGTATAATACGTGTAAAGATAAAAAGTTTAAGGCGTAACTTTTATAACCTCCGACCGTTTTTTATTTTTGGTTTTATCGCCTTACTTTTTAGCGGTATAACTTTTTTATACGCGTTATTTTGCATAATTTTAAATTTATTTATTCGGCTTTTTCTGGCTATTTATTCGGTTCTTTAGCCCTTTAGATATTTTAATACGTATATATTTTTGGTACGACTTAACATATAGCAGCGGTGATTAATCCCATAATACCCCCGTAACAGGTAATTAATCTATTTTAAAAAATATGCCCCCTAAGGGAATTAAATTATTAACTCGTCGGGCGTCGAGTAAGTCGCTGATATAATTGTTAAATATTTAAACCAATTATTAGCTTATTAAATTACGAACCCCTTTTAGGTTGTATCAGCGACTGTTATTAAACAGTTTCTTATCAGGATTTATATAAGGTCCTATCCTAGCTTAGTTTTCTTAGCTACAGGGGGCTGTATTTTTACATAAAACCAAATATATTTTTTATTATGCGTTTTGATTAAGGTTATTTAAGTTTCGTTTTTTGTTTTTTAATCTGGTATTACGATTAGTTTTTAACCCGTTATTATTGTTATTATCGGATAAGTACCGTTTGTTTTTAATACGTAATTTTTTAATTTTGATAGAGATTGTTAATTTAGATTTAGTTTCCGATGTATTATTTAAGGCGTTAAGTTGCGTATTATTATGTTTTGGTAATCCCGGCGATTCCGGTAAAAATATAAGAGTAAACGAATTATGTAAATATAGTTACGGTAATAAAGGCGTAGTTGGTAAATTAAAAATATTAAGAAATAATAGGTTTTGTATTAACGTTATAAATAACGGGGATAAGATAAGTTTTTAATTAGAATCGTTTAATATACCGTAAATTATACGTATAGTTATAGGCGTTGTTATAATTAAGGTTATAATTTTAAGTTACGAAGGCGTATAAATTACGTACCGAGTTAATATTTAGATTATTAGGTTTATTATTAAATTATTAGTTATTAATTTAAATCGAGCGGCTGTATATAATATGCTTTAATTAGGATCCGGCGTAATTTATGGTGGTTTTGCGATTTTTTCCGAGGTTTATTAAGTTTGTAATGCGGTAGTAGTCCGTGATTTATATGGATCGGTTTGCGGTATGGAGATGTAATGCCTTTGTTTTCGGTTAAGCGAATTCCGCCGTTTGCAAAAAGTTTCCCGTATTTTTTATAAAATGGTAAATATGGTTTTCTTGTAGATTAAATATAGCGTAAATAAGAGGCGGTTTTTTAAAACGTTTTAATATTGTTATTTATCGAGTCCGGGAATTGCCTTAATTAATTCGACTATGTTTTAAATTAAATAAAAACTTTAAGTTTCGTTTAATTTTTTCGGGAACGTATTAAATAAGGACCGTTTAAATTTAGTAGAAATAAATATCTATTTTTTTTTATTAAACGGATATAATTGCGTAAAAAATAATTCGTTCGTTTATTATTTATACCAGGATTTTATTATTTTTTAAGTAACCGCCTTTAGTAAACCGGCTTTTAGTTATTTTAACGTAAGTATTTTCCGATTTAAAAGTGTAGGTATATGGATAAAATTAAGCGTATAAAGGTTGTAATAAGGTTTAGCCGGAATAAAGTTATTAAAGTCCTTTTATAATATAACGGTTTCGTTTTTTTAAATATATTAAGATCGTTTTACGTATATATTTACCGTTAAATAATATATATTATTAAGGTTTTATTTTTATTTAATTCCGCAGATTAATATTAGTTTATTTCGGAAGTTTAAGGGTAATAAAAGTAATATTTTAACTAATCGAAGGATATGGTTAAGATTTAATAATTACCTCGTTTTAATCGGGATTATCCGTGATAAATTATATATCGTTTTTTTATTATCCGAATTTGTTATGTTGATTTTTATTACGACCTTTATATTTTTATAAGTAATACGGTTTTTAATTTATCGGGCCTGGGTTTTTTTCGTTATTTTAGCTTTTTTTATAATAAATAATTCGGTTTTATATTTATCGAACGTTTAATAAAGTATAAATAATATGATTTGTTTATAATTAATTATATTTAATCGTTTATAATTATAAATTATTTAATTAAATTATTATTATAAATCCTTTATAAAAAAGCTTTTCGGTATTTTTTTTTATATTATTTAATTAATATCCGGAATATTTATATTTAATTTAAAAGCGACGGTAAATATAATAATATAGATAAAATTATTAGGCTTTTTTAATTTGTCGTATATACGAATTTAATTATCGTAAGGTATTTTAAAGTTATAAAACTTAATAGCCGTTTTTATAGGTTTCGGTAAATACCCCCGGTCCGTTAACGTTTTAATTACGTAGTTATAAATATTTATAGTTTTCGCCTAGTTATTAATATAAATAATAATTTTAATAATTGTACGTAAATTATTAAGTTAAGTTTTGGAATTATTATTTTATAATTTAGAAATATTTATTATTAGGAAATTTAAATATGTTTAATTCGAACGTTGATTTTTAAATATAAGGAAAATAGTAATATTAATGTCGGGCCGATTAATATTAAAACGCCGGATTTTTGTTTTATAATTATGCAAAGTCGTTAAGTTTAAGCCGTATTATCCAGGCTAAGCTATAGATATAAAGTAATTATACTAATAATTAACACGATAAATACTTTACCTAATATCTTCGAATACGGTAACTATTAATAATTTTCACGGTAACGATAAATTATACCTTGGTTACGAAAAGCTTTATCCCGAAGCCGATTACGTAATGCCGATAAGTTTTAACCTTAATAAATCTTATGCCCTTTAGCTTTACGGTTTAATAAGGGGAATCTTAAATAATAATTTAGAAAATATTAAGCTTTTCGCGGTAAATCTTAAGTCCGTATAAAATAACTACTTTACAACCTTTCGCTAGTTTTATAACAGCTACCTTTTTTAACCTCGATTAATCTCAGGGTACTTTTTTAAACCCTTATTAATTAAAATAACTAAAACATACCGGCTAAATCCGAATATAAAGTCCTAATACTCTGTATTTCCGGAATCTTAACGGAAACGATCTTAATTAAATTACCCGACTTAAATAAAATAATCGGCCGAACAAAATATATCGATACTTTTGTCGATATTAATAATTTATTCGAAAAAAATCGGGTTTTGCTTTTAATTTTCGGATACGATTTAATTTAAAATAGCAAAAATAATCGATCTTTGCGTAAACTTATATTAAGAAATATCCGGCTTATGGAAAAATTGCTAGCAAAACTAAAAGATAACGATAACGGGCTTAAAACCGTTAAAATTTAACTTTTAAATCGATATAAGGAAAATTACGAACGATAATTTATCCGGTTACTTCGGATTGCAAAAACCGTTCAAAATTCCGTTAAAAATGGTCGTCGATAAAGGTATAACTGGGCAGTCTAAAATCACCTTAAAATAAAACGCTTATAAGGTTAGGGTTGGGTAAAACTTAGTAACCGATAACATAATTTATCTATTTGTTTAATTTAGTTCTACGGTTACGTCTCCTTTAAGGAGAGTTTTATAATTATATTTAGTAAAATCGTTAATTTAACGAAAATTATTATATTTCGTAATTTTTTTTATAACGTTACTAGCAGTTATTATATACGTAAATTAATATATATAGATAAAAAAAATAAAACGTAGGTTGTAGATATTGGTATATTTAAACCGAAAGTTTTTTTATTCCGATAATAAATATATTTCGTTAATTATAATTAAATTATACCGCCGTTTAAAAACAGGATTTAATATAGTAAATTGAAATTAATCGCTTAATATTTATTTTAAATTAAGGATAATATGGTTATATTATTTAGCGTTTATATGTTTGTATATTTCCGAATTAAGCTTTTTTGTATTTGTAAATATTAGGATAAAAGTAGAATATGATATTGCTAATATAAAAATTCGTTATTTTTTATTTAATTTAATTAAAGGTTCGATTTAAATAATAATTAAGTCGGTTATTAAAAAAAAAAGCTTAGATAATTAAAGACTTCTTAAAGTTTATTTTAGCGACGAAAAGGATATTAAGCTTTCCGAAAACTAGATTATATACCGTATTTACTTGTTTTTTTGTAAAATACGGCTTTACTTATTAAGTATAGTACTTAATATAAGGTAAATAAACCGACGGCGTAAAGTTTCTATAAGGTTATCGGCCGTATATATAATATTAGCGTATGGATTTATAACATTTATATCGGTAAGAAACCGGTAAAGTTATTAAATAAGGATAAACGTTTAGTTTTAAGTAGTTAGGTATTTAAAACATTAAGGTATTTACCTTAAACCTTTTAATATATTATTTATATTTAGCTAATTAGGATAAGAATATATATCGGGGCTTATTATAGGCGATTTTAAGCTTTGTATATTATTATTTTAGTTTATAAGGTTATATTATTGTTATATTGGCCTAAAGGGGGTAAAGGGTTATATTAAACGTTAATTATAATTTTGGGCAATTTTTTTTATATTAATTATTATTTTGTTTTAATTACAATTAGATTTATATTAAAAGGTAAATATTTTAATTTTGCGTTAAATTATATAAGTTATAACGTTAAGGATTTCGTAATTAATATATATTATAAAAGTTATTATTAATAATTTTTTGGAATTTATATAGAAGTACGTTAATTAAGGCTGAAAATTACAACTTTTTATTAGGCTTCATTTTTAAGATTTTGTTATTTTTGTAGAGATTTTTCTTAAAGAGGTTTAGTTAATATATTGGACCTTTATAGTTACTTCTTGCCGGAAAGCCCTAGCCACGGCTGCGCCGCAGGCGCAGCCACAACCTTAAAAATAGGAACTGATCTCGATAAGGCAGAAGTAACCGTTTTCTGCGAGAATCCATACTTTCAAACTTATCGGATCGGATTTATTCGGGATTGTTATCTTATAAAAGGTTTTTCTATCGAATCTGATGATGCTTTTATTAACAGAAATAGAAGAACTAGGTACGTACAGCTTTAACGCAACCTTCTGAATCCAGTTTGACCATTCGTTATAACGTTAAAAAGGTAATTCGGGATAATCGTAAGGGTCCCATATACGGAAGCGCCGATATAAAGTTTGCCACCGATTCCGCGTAAAGAAACGAGTGAAGGGATAATACGGGGTTTCAGGTGAGCTGCTCCAGTACAGCTTCATCGATTTTTCGGGGTGATCACACATATATATCAGGACGAAAAGGAAGATATACCTCGTTGACGTCCGTTGGATACCATTAATGGGCTCGCGAATAGGGCTTTGCTTCATTATATTCGGGATCGAAGGTATTCGTATATCGTACCCATTTTTCCACCTGTAAGATAAGCGAGGGTGCGACGCTAACCACAAGACCAAAAGATCAGCAATTCCAAACCCCAATTGGGGTTTGGGCACCCAAATCCACCTTATAAGAGCGCATGCAACAAAGAATCCACTTACGTTACACCACCATCCATACAGGTACGAATAGCTTTACTAACTTTAACAGCGTGGCAGGCAGGGCTTTAACGTAAGGATCGCGTGAATTAACGAATAAGGGCTCGAAATAGCTTCCAACTGATGGATTCGGCGGCGTGTTCGGGCGGAGGGTGCCCTTGTCAGTAGGGTCTGCGTAGGCAGTAGCAGGGTTGATTTGGGCTGTGGAAATGAGTTGATTTATTGCAAGGTCTGCAACTGTCCGTTTCCTCCCCATTCTGGCCCTAGAACACACCTAAAATTAGTCAGAAACGCGGTTGCTAACGGGAAATAACGACAGGAAGCTAGTTGCAATAACTGTTGCAACCCGTTGCACCCGTTTCCCACCCGCGTTCCTCCCATGTATCCAGCCCAAAGTGGACCTTTTTCCATATACGGTTTAGCGTCGACGCCGCTCCTGTTATTGCTGTGCCTCCCTGGCACCCGGGGGGATAACTGTTAGACACAGCGTAGTATTGGGATGTTACAACCTGTTGTTGTATTGATCTTGGAGTCCTTCTGACCGCGTCGGTCAGGGCTCATACTAATGGATGTGGCTGGTGTAGTCCCCACCCTGAGCTACAGGTAATCTCCGTGGCGTCCTGTCTATCTTGGGACCCCTGATATCCAACAATAACACGCGTACAACACTGAAGTAGTCTAGCCACGGAACCTATATACTCCGATCAGTAGGTGACCTTTCCGTATATGGGGAGCGCTCCGCACCCCCCAGCTAGCTGACAGATACCCATAACGTGGCCCCCGATTCCCCAAGCCTCGTGCGGGCCGTTTCCGAGCTTCCCACGACGGTCCCATCGCGTTGCTCCTTTTCTTGGACGCCCGTTTCGTCCATATTGTACTCGTTTTCGGGCTGGATGCTGTATTTGGCTCGGATTTAAGCTAGGAAAGGGAAGAATTCGTATACATCGTCGCGATCGCGGGCCTCGAGGAGTTTCCGAGGCATAACTCGTCCCTTCTTCGTATATATCTTGTCGTGGCGTTCGATGAAGCAATTAACTTAATGCTTTCCGACGGTTCCGTCAGGGCCCAGCAAAGCTTCCGTTATTTGATGGACCTATTTCTTCGCAAAGGCGCGACCGCATACTTCTTCGAGCAATATCCAATTAATAAGCTTCCGCTCCTCTTGATCCGATAGCTTGCGCGCTGTTAATTTGGCTTCGGACCGCGATTTAAAGCCATGGACGCGGTGGGACAAGGTTGATTAGGGTATATCGAATCGTGAGCTTGCAACGGTTTCTGCGCCACCTTCCGTAAAAAATCTTTTGCATCCTGAATTCTGCGTTTACGGTCGAAATTAACCATCTTTACCCGAAATTAATTAATTGAACGGTTGTTAAGATATTACAGAATGAAGTTGTAAAGGGTGGTTGTTGTTGTGGAGAAAAGTCGTATTCATTGTTAGGGTAATTCATTATGTGGGGTCCGAAGTTAGTAGATGGTCCGAACGCACACTCGGCATTTGGCTGATAAAACCTGCCAAGCACGATATCCTGATTACATAACAACCTGCTCACGGTCCTATTAATAGTACAGGTTTCACAGCAGATACCGCATATTGTCGGTCAGCAAGAATGAGGGGATTTAGAGTACGAGGTGGTGGCCGGCAAAACTGCAAATGCGTACCGAGATCAAGGGATAGGGAGACGACGTTTGGGGGAACATCCCAGGATGCACTTCATATTGATCCTGCCAGTCTCCGATTTCGACTCATGATTAAGTTAGACACACCGTTACATTCGATCGTTCTGGGCTGATATGGATCACTGAATGTTTACATTGGTATAAACACCACTGCATATAATGGACATATCTTCTAACCACCAGTGCAGGAAACTCGGCTACATTTAGGTTGCTGAGATTGATGGATAGAGACCACGAGCTTAAGGTATTGGCACAGTGGCTGCAGGGGACTTCAGGCGTAAGATGTACATATCTACAGCGTTCCCATGCTTCGCTGAGGTGTTGATACAAGCGATCAAGCTGTTCTCGCCATACGTTCCAGCTTAGGTAACCCCTTTTCCACAGCTAGCAACACCAAACACAATTCTGCACGATGCGGATACTTCACCTCATCCCCCTGATTCCCACTCTTTTCCGTCTTCAGGCACACGGCCTGAAGATAGCCTGCAGCCAGATGTGGATCGAGCACACCCCCCTTTCCTACGCCGCCAACAACTTCTACAATTCCGACTCGGACACGGCCTCCCTCATCAGCGGGGGCGTCCCAAACCTTCAAGACACCACCGTCGACCTCGCCGGCAACGCCGAGACCCAGGGCCTCCTCAACTACGTCCAGAACAAAAACTACCGCCTCATCGGCATCATCGTTGAGGTCACCTACCGCCTGGTAGCCAACAAAGCCGCCGGCATCACCTCGCTCGCCGACCTCAGGGGCAAGCGCGTCGGCACCATCCCGCGCACGTCCGCCGAGGTCTTTGTGCGCCAGCTCCTCGCCAACGGCGGCGGTTTGTCTCCCGAAGACTACACCACCGTCAGCGGGTGGGTCTGCATGCGCGAGCCATGCGGCGCGGATACCTTCCCCACGCAGCTTGCGGACGGTACGATCGACGCCTTTGGCGTGTGGGAGACGGCCGTTGAGCTGGGCATTCGCGCGCTGGGGGATGACGCGGTCGTGTTCAAGAACTCGTCCGTCTACCGCGAGGTCTACAGCCTGTACTCCACCGAGGAGAAGCTGGCGGACGCCGGGACAAGGAAGAAGATTGTGGAGTTTGTGCGGGCGCTGAATCAGACGTATGATGTCTTTAGGGGTGCCCCCGACGATGACGCAGACGGGGTGTACACGACGGTTGGGGAGTTAATTAGGGTTGACGTCCCGGTGTTGAAGAGCGTGTGGGCGGATCATGTATGGGGACCGGGCAGTCTGGAAAAGGACTTGGTGGATTACTTGGAGGTCGAGGATCAGTACCTCGCCGAGGTAGACAGGCGGGAGCCGTTGTCGAGGGCTGAGCTGGAGAGGTTTGTTGATACGAGTGTGTACGAGGAGGCTATGCAGGGGTAGTCGGACGTCTGTGCAGCTGTTGGGATGTCTGGAGATTACCGGGGATTACTGGGCCACCGGGAAGTCATATGTTATTCAATACTTGACTGTGCTTCTTCTTGGGTAACATTGAACACCTTTATCTTGCAAACGCCGCGATATGGAGGAAGTTGCAGCCAAGTGAAAGAAAAGAAAATAACCACCCAACCCCTCCTCATGAGAAAATTGCCTTCATGCTAGGGATACTGAGTCAAGTTGTTCGCACTCAGAAAGTCCTCCAACAGATCTGCGACCTTTTCATTGTGAAGATCCGCAAAGGCGATGTGAGTAGTCCCCTTCAGGCCCTTGTCCTCTCCGAGCATGATGACCTCGGCGTTACCGCCGTACTTGTTTATCAACGCGGCCGCCTGCTTCGACTGGTTGAGGAACATGAAGCTGTCGTCCCTATGATCTCCCCACAAGAACTGGATCGCAGGAACCTTGGCCAGCTTCTTGAATTCCTCGACAGAGACCACGATCGGGCCGAAGGGGTTGGCCCCGAACCCGGGTTCGATGCCCGCGTCGTCCGGGAAGACATAACCGTAGCTCTCGTAGCAGACGATGCCCTTGATATTGGTCGTGTTGCTCTTGACTGCCGTCATCTGGGCGCGTAGCCCACTCGCCGAGTTGCCGAGGTAGACGATGTCCTTGCCGAGCTTGCCCGAGTCGGCGGCAATGGCCGCGGCGTCCGTCTCCAGATTCACGCTCGCCTCCGAGTCGAACTCCTGGTACCGGGAGCTCGTGGCCTGCTGCCAGGCGTATTCGCTCTTCGTCGGGAACTGCACGTCCGGCCACCACTCCTTGAAGGACGGCCCAAAGTTCCACGCCACAAAGTTGCCTTGGTCCCGGTAGTCTGGTGCGTAGGAAGTCTCGTTGCACGCCCAGTTGGCCCGGCCCACGCGTGGTCCTTCCCAGAGGTAGACCGGGTACTCGCGGCGCAGAAACATGTCCTTGAAGCCCTCGCCGCCATCCCAGCGGTTCTGGAAGGTCTGGGTGCTGGAGCTGTGCCACATGACGATGCTCGTTTTGCGCGGCTTCCACGGGGTGAAGTACTCTACGTAGCCATGATCGCACGAAAGTGTCATGTTTGGGTTCCGGGGGTGATGGATGATCTTGCCGCCTATCGTGAAGCCCCCGGACTGGCGGAGCATGATGGGCTTGTCTGGCATCGAGGGACCAGCATCCTGGGCTTCGGTCTGGCTCGCCAGAGCCGCAAGCAGGAGGGCCGCAAGGGAGCGCGACGTGGGGATGGCGACCATCTTCTCATGAGACTCTGTTTCAAGCGCGTCGATACAGGACTTTGAAGACGTTGTCGATGAGAGACTTGAGACCGCGAACTACGTAGTCGTGCCACAGTGCGTCATAACGAAACCACTTTATATCGTCGTTTACTCAGAATCAACCATTAACACCTGATGACACTCACATAGGTAGTCAGCCCGTCGAGACCACGGATGCCGGTTGTCGGGTATAGACATTTACCGGCGCATGAAGCCATATTGGTAAAGCAGGAGAGAATAGAGGGGTACTGACGCCAAGCAGGGGCCCCTGCCGACCGGCTTCATCCTCAACACCGGTGTTACACGACGTCTATAAAGGTAACATCGTCAAGGTAGAACCGTCTGAGCTCCCGGTACGCGAGCTTACAGCGGAATGAAGGTGCCGGTTCTCACCCGACTCGCCATACAGTGACGAGGACCGCACAACTATCCCTCAGGTCCTTCCTTGGCCGTCTGCTGGGTGTAGGCTACCGTCTCTATTTCAACACATGTTCCGGCACAACCGACTAGATTTTACACAAGGTCGGAAAGAGGTCGTCACATGGAGCTTCCTCCAACAGGTCCCCGCTCCCATTCTTGCCCAAGCAAGTACACGAGCCGCCTGTCCTTTGTCTGATCCAGTACCTGTCTCCCACCTGCTGCTCGAGGACATCATAGACCGGATTCGTTGGCGTAGCTGGGACGGGGTAGATGGTATAATTAGCCCATGCTCCCGCATAGGACCTGGGCGTCTTGCCAGATTAAGGGGGTAGGAATAACGGCGACAGTCGACGTTTGTGCGAGAGCGAGTGGAGTTAGGACGAGGAAAGCCAGGACATGGCCGTGAGGGCCGGTGGAAAAAGGCAATGTGGCTGGTGTAGCTTGTAGCTGTTTGTCGGTTGCTATATATAGGCACTTAGGCTGTTATCGTGCAGAGAGAGTACATAATGACTCGGTAGCTACGGATATGCTATGCTCACCGTTACCAAGAAATCAACAATATATGCAGTTGACTACAGTTCAGTAGGAAGCTGGTTAATGGCGGGGCATAGTACATGTCGAGCGGTTTGACATTGTCCCAACGGCTGTCTTCTCTTACGACAAGCAAACCCAGTCCCTCGGTCACGAAAGCTGAGCTACTTTAGATGCACAGAGCATCTCAACGGCCGTTTGACTTAATCCTTGGTCTAAACAGTGTCTGGCGCGATGCTGTTACTTAGTGCTCATCGAGTGCGGCTTCTGGCTAGCCCCCTGTAGTGCTTCGAGATTCCCGGTCAATTAAGCACTAGATTTTATATGTTTGTTAAGACAAGTAGCTGGTAGGGTAAGGGAGGAACCACCCACCGAAAATTACCCACGGCCCACGGGTACCTGCGGGTAATGCCAAGGACCCATTGGGTACCCGTGGGTCCTTGGCGCAAGTCAGAATTACCCGCGGGTACCCAATGGGTAATGCCAAGGACCCATCAGGACTTATCAGTATAAAAAAAAAATTTTAAAAATTATTAATATTATTTAAATATTACTATTAATATAAAATATGATAATAATATAATTAAGTAAATTAAAAAAGGGGTTTAATAGATGAAATAATTATGAAATAATCGATGCCAAAGACCTATTGGGTACCCGTGGGTCCTTGGCAAAACCTAATAGGTACCTAATGGGTCCTTGGCAAATCTGATGGGTACCCGCGGGTACCCACCAAGTTGGATGGGTAATAGATGGGTACCCATTCTGTTACGGCCTTGTCCACCGTAACAGCTTCTTATACGGCTGTAAGCACCAGAATGATTGCCACAATTGCGATCATTCCACCGATCTTTTGCCCTGGTGGTTGTGTGGTGTGGTGCAGCCATAACACATTCCCTCACCCTAGTAGCTGGAAGCACGGTTAAGAGTTAATACTATGGATCTTAATAAAGTTGGCAATAATGGTAAAACTATCAATCATACTTATATGCATTATTTACATTCAGTTCCGTCGCAATACTTCTTTAAACTTCTACTTACTTAGAAAAGCACTAGAAAATTTTAAGCGGAAATCTTAAGCCAAGCATCTACCTATCTCTAGAATGGCTCAAATGCTCCGGGCTTACTTATGTTCGAGAACGTTGCTATTACCCGGTAATCAGTTAAGTCGACATCTGTCAGCTAGCAGGGGGTGCTAAACGCACCCCATATACGGAAAGGGTCCTTTTAATCGGAAGATATATATTCCGTTGCTAGGTTACATAAAAGCTGTACGCGTACGAGAAATATACGTAAGTTAACTTAATATAACAACATAATTAATATCCTTTATATTTAATAATTAAAAATTTTATTCGTTTAATTTGCGTTATTATTAATTAATTAGTTATTGTTAAGACGATATAAGTTATATATTAGTAGTAATAATTTTTATATTTTATTAATTGTAATAATAACGGTATTATTAACGTTTTCCGTTATTTATAAAGGATTTAAAGATTAAGATCGTTTTAAAGGCGAATTTTAATTTAAAACGTATACGTTTAGTATTTGGCGTTATATCGATTTTAATTAAAATATTTTATAGCTTATTAAATTTATAAAACCCGATATAACTTTGTATTTAAAAAAACGAATCCGTTATACGATACGAAATAATATATTAAGTAATTTTTTAATTATATTTATATTTTCCGGAGGAACCGTCGAAGAAATCGATTATACGAGTTATCCGATAAATACCTTTAAAATAATTACCGAAAGTAAATAAATTTATATTTAAGATTTCGCAACGTATATTTACGAAAATTAAAAGTACGAGATTTTCTGTAAGAAAATTAACGATTTTACGAAATAAATTTTGAAATTAGTATTTTTAATAATTAAAAAAATGAATTTTTTTTAAGAAAAAATTTACGGGAATAATATATTAACTTAATTAAATCCGGTAAAGTATATAATAGCAAGTTTTTAATTAATACGTAACGGGAATATTACGAAAAGTTAAAATAAATTTCGAAATTAATAAAAAAATTAAACGAATAAATTATAAAGTAGTAAAAGGTTATAGTTTAAGGATAATAATATAGGGTTTTAAAAACGAAAATACCGATCGTATAAGTTAATAATTTATATATAATATTAGTTTTTATTATTAGGATATAAACGACGATCTTTTAAAAAATAAAAAAAGTTAAAATCGAAAACGGTACAATTAGTTATTAAAAAGTAACGGTTAATTTTTTTAATTATTAGATTATAACTTAGTTACCGTTTATATTACGAAATATTAAGGTAATATTTCCGGCGTTTAATAAAGCTTTTATAAATCTTTTTAATAAAAATAACCTTAATTAGGAAAAAATTAAGGATATTAACTTTTAATTACGGAGAAGAATTTTAAAATATAAATTAAAACGAAGTAGTTATAAAGGCTTATATTCGGACCGAAATATTAATAAGCAAAAATACGAAAAGTTAAATATTTAAAATATACGTTATAAAATTTATTTAAGTTTTTATTATACGTTATTTTAATATTATTATGCATTTTTTAATAAGGTTTTAGTTATTTTTTATTTTAATAACGAAATTTTAAAACTAGTTTATTAACGAATTAATTTTAATTAATTCTTAAAGGAAAAAATTAATCGTTTATCGAAAGGTATAAAAAAGATAATTATTTAAAAAACCGATTAATTTTTAAAAAAAATAAAATAAGTTTTTGTAAATTTCTTAATTGGCCCAATGGCTCAGTGGTTGCGAGCCTGGGTGTCTTTTTCAATTGCGACAGGTTTAGGCACCCTGTTTCGGTTGGTTTTAAAAGACAGCTGGTTCAAATCCAGCTTGGGCTACCGTTCCTTTAGGTGGCGCCAGCCTAAAGGAGCTAGATCATGGGGCTTCGGCTCCGCCACCGTGTCGGCGACAATTAAGGGGTGGCTGGTGGGACCAGTCACGATTAGGGGCGTTGGGAACCAATCAATTAATTGGGTGTATTTATTGTCAGTTGCCGTGTATTACATGACCCGCATTGCGTTTTTCCGGCCCTTGGCCAAGAAGGGACGGTTTTTAAGGGGGTGCTTCCCGGTCGTATCGTGTAATCCTTTGTGCATGTACTTAGTGGATGGATTAACTTCCTGTATATAGCTAGCTAGATACCTTAATGGCACTTTACCTTGTAAATTTCTTAATTATTAATTAAAATAATGCGATAAATATTTCGTTTTACTTTTTAAAAAATTCGTTTATTTTAGATTTAAGATTTACGATATATATTTTTAATTTTATTAATAAATTTTTAAATTATAAATTAACGATTTAAAGTAACGGAATATACGTAAGGAATAGTTTTGTCCCGATTAAAAAATATGGAAAAGTAAATATATTATTTTAAAATTTTAAAAGCCCGAAAGTATTACGTTTATACGACGTGGTTTATTACGAGGATTTTGTATATAATTTGGTATTTTTCCGGTAATTCCGAAAAAAAAGGTATTAATAGGATAACCGAAAAATTAATAATTTTATTCGAAATAAATATAATTAAGTAATTATTATATTAATAAATAAATTCAATTAGTTTATTGTCGAAAATATTAACGCGATAATTATTTATATAATTTTTGTAATTTATAAACGAAACGTTAATTTATAGATAATAATATTATTATAAACCGGTAACGGTATTATATAATATCTGAAATTAAGTTATTTAAAGCTTAAAGTAATTATTTAATTATAATTTTATATGAAAAAAATCCGTTTAAAGGGTTTTATAATAATCGAATATTAAGCGTATAATAAGGCGAAAGCCAGGAGGTAAATATGCCGTAAGCCGAAAAAAGGAATTTCCCGATTAAAATAAAGAAGTATTATCGATTTTATAAATTTCGAAAAAAATCCTAAAGGATATAAATACGTTATATTCGTTACCAATAAGTATTTAAGTTTTATTTAGGATATATACTTTAAGAACCGAAAATAAAATATATTAATTAACGCGTTCCGATATTTTTTAAAAGTTTTAAAAAATTAAAATAAGGTTTTTTTTATAAATACTCGAATACGATAACGAAGTTTTGAAAAATTATTTATTTAAAGATATGTTATAATTGCTTTTTTTTAATATTAAATTTAAGTTTTTAATATTATATATTTAGGTTTAAAATAGGGGTGTAAAATATTTAGGGGGTATAATTAAGAAAAAAGTAATTACGATACAAAATAACGTTAAATTATTTTCGTTTTTAATTATGTATATTTTTAAAGTAGTAGTATATTTATATAATTATATCTTTAAATACGTATTTTTTTGATAAAGTTTATATAAGGTTTATTATATTTATTTAACGTATAAAGACGGTGTTATAATATTTAATCGGAAGTTTTAATAAATTTATTTATAAATATATAGTTATATGGTTTACGTTATAATAATTATTGTTATAAATAAAGAACGGAAATTTTAAAAGTTAAATTTTAAAGTATAAATTGGTTTTTTAGTTAGTTATTAATTTACGAATATTTACGAGATTTAAAATCTGTTAATTAATAAAATTGTTATTATTTAAGACGTATAATTTAACGAAAAGGTTATTTTTTTAAGTAATATTAAAAATTTAAAAGACGATTTTTTTTACCTTATAAAAGACGAGTTATAAAATTTATTGCGATGGGTAAAGTTATTTAATTAAATTTAAAGTTATTTATATATATATATTTAAAAAGAAAATAAAGATTTAAGCAGGATAATTTAATTACCGGTTAAATAAGAGGGATGGTTTTAAAGTGGTATAAACGTTAAAGATGTACGAGATAAAGAAAAATAAGTTTGTTTATATAAGATTAATTACTTTTATATAACCGTTATATTCGAATTATTTTTATTTTTTAAATTATTACCGTTATTAACGTTTATTTTAATAATTGTTATAATTAATACGTTAACGGAAAAAATAAAGGTATTTTACGGGTTGTAAATATAGGTTTTCCGTATGTTCCGTACCGAGGTAGTATTATTTAAAACGATTATAAGGTATAGGAAATTGCTTTTAATATAAATCGGTTAGTTTATTTTATAAGTACGATTAATAACCGGCCGGTAAATTACGGAAGTTTAAAGAAATTAATTACCCGAAATATACGTTATTTTAATCGGAAAAGTTTTAATATTTTATTATATAAAAAGATATTTAGGTCGTTAAATTAAGTATATAAGCGTAATTTACCGTTATTATCGCAAGGTTATAAAAAGCTAAATATATATTTGTTAAAGGAAATATTTCGTAAAATCGAAAAAATTTATTTATAAAGTTATAAAAAAATACGATTTTAGGAAATAGTTAATTAATTTTTTATTAAAGGGAAATAAGTTTTAAGGTATATATAGGTATATATTTATAAGTTTAATAAATATAACTGGTTATAAAAATATAAAATACGTCTTATTATATAAAACGATTAATAACTTAAAAACGTTTATAACAATATATATATATTTACTTTAACTGGAAAATCGTTTAAAACGTTAATCGCTATAACGGCTAAGTTCGACCCAAAGTTTAAATAATATAATATTATTAACGCCTTTATTAACGTTAACTTATTACACGAAATATATATAAAAATACCCCTAAAATACCTTTAACGTAAAAAAACTTTCCTAATTAAGAAAGTTTTATACGGCTTAAAGGAATTGTTATTATTATAGTAAAAAAACTTTACCGAAACGCTTAAAAAATTAAAATTTAACCCTGTTTTTTATAAACTTTATTATTTTATTCGTTAAAAGGTATTTTTTTTTTCGTAGATAATATCGTTATAATATATCGTAAAAGAAATTAAGACCTTGTCGATCAGTTAATTTAGCAGATTCGGGAACGGTATATTTTTATAAAGGGTAAGGATTTATAATAATTCCTCGGTATCGAAATGATTAAAAATAGGTTTAATAAGAAAATTTAGTTATTTTAATCCGACTTTATAAATAAATTAGTTAATTTAAGTTTTAAAAAAACTTTAAATAATTTTTTAAATACGTTAATAATAAACGTTAAGTTATTGTTAAATTTTAATCTGGTTTATTTAGGTTTTATTAATAGGTATTAAAAAAAGATCGGTTTTATTTTATACGTAATAGTTAATACGTGACCCGATATATTTTTTACCGTATTCCGATTTGCCTATTTTAATTTAAACTTTAGCGATGTATATTACAAAGCCGTTAATCGAGTTATATTATATTTGATTAGGATTAAAACGTTGGCGTTATAATTCGGAGGCGAAAATTTATTAAATATTTAAAGTAACGTTTTTTTTGCAAATAATACGATTAATCGAAAAAACTTTTAAGTTTACGTTATGAAATTATTTAGAAAAATAATAGGATAGTGGGTAAATAAGTAAGATATAATAATTATTTTTATAACCGAAACGGAATTATTATTTTTTACGTAAGTTGTAAAAAAAACTTTATTTAGTTTTTAATTACTTAAAAAGCTAGGAATTACCTTAAATGCTAAATTATTAAATATATAATACGATAATTAATAAATTATACGGTTTGTTAATATTAATATCGCCCTGTTATTAATAAAATTACGGTACGTAGATATATATAATTATTAGTTACGAAAAGCCGTAAAAAAGAATTTAATTAAAATGGATTATACGTTTATAAGCGATATATTAGTTGATGGATTAATTAAAGCCCTGTTACGCGAACCGTTTAAGTATTTTAAAGAATAATTAAAATTGGTAAATATTACGGAAGTTTTCGAACGGCGGAGGAATATTTTACGAATAATTTTAAAAAAGGAATTAGCTGATTAGGAAAATTTAATTACCGGAAAAAAAGTCGAATAAAAAACTGTAACTTTAAGAAATAATGATAAATAACGATTAACGTTATAAATACTTTAGGGCGTTAAAGGGGTGTGTTAGTTAGCAGGGGGTATTAAACGTACCTTATATACGGAAAGGGTCCTTTTAATCGGAAAATATATGTTCCGTTACTAGGCTACATAAAAGCTGTACGCGTACGAGAAACATACGCAAGTTAGCCTAATACAACAATACAACTGATGTCCCCTATATCTGACAACATCCGCAACTTTTGCCGTGTGGTGAACGAATCCTGCCGTAGGCGGGCAGCGTGCCAGCGTCTATACATAATGTCCCTGACCCTGACCCCTTACTACCTACCAGGTAACCGGCATCTATAGCTGGCATTGGCTGCAAGGGAGCATTACGGATTACCGAGGGTAATTTACACTGGATACGCAGGTACCGGTAGGTAACGTACCTACAGCAGCGGGGCGAATCTGGCAGGACAGGGCCAAAACCTTTCTACAAAAAGGCACGATAATTCTAACCTGACTTTAACGATATATATATTAAATTAAGCGATATCGTTATAATTATCTCAATGTTTAGTATAACGGCTAGGTGTTAACCAACTATTAAATCTAAGTCGTACGGGTTTATATTAGCAGAAGTATTTTAGGAATCTAAGCAATAAAGTAAATTAGTTACGTTTCGTAATACTAAAGGCGTTTTAAGTAACGAAGTTGTATTATGAGCTGCTGCTATTTAGACTATAGAAATAACCAACGTATATATGTTTATCTTAGCTTAGGCTGTTTAACCGGCTTAAACCTTTAAGTTTTTTAAGCTATCGTTTAATTTAATTAGCTTAAGCCGCTAAGCCTTTTAAGCCCTTTAAGCCTATTACTTAACCTTTTAGCTTGGATCGGAATTTACTTTTTAAAAGCCCGACCGTTAGAAAAGCAGCTAAGGTTATTAGGTTCTAATACGATTTTTCCTTTTCTAGGATTTTTATCTTTAAAGATTAACTTATTTGTTTATTATTTTAAGTAACTTTCCTTTTATTTATATTTATTATATCCGGTCGTATTAAAAAATGTAGTTTTCGTAAGCGTATTAACGCTTTTATTTATTTAAAGCGTATTGTATTGCTCGGTTTTATCATGCCTTAGATGAACTTTTGCTTTTGTTATTGTTCCGAATAGGTCCCGTATAAGGCGCATCGCAGTTCTGGCAAATGCGCCTGTTGTACGGAGCATGGTGGTTTCTGTAATCATTTTAGTTTTTCTAAGTTTGAATATAGGAAACTTTTTAACGAGAAGGACTACCTTAAGCGTAAAAACGAATAAGTTCGAAAAGTTTTTCGTATTACCGCGAATAAATTGGATTATTTGCAAAAATAACGGAAACGTTTCCGTCGTCGTGAGATTAAAATGCTTCGGTAAGGCGTTTAAGGCGCGGAAACGATAAAGAAGTTTAAGTGTTTAGAAAAGAAATAAAAATAACTGGCGGCTGCCGTCATAGCAGCCATTTTAGTATAAGCCCTAATTCCGGCCGGCTAGCTTAAGGTTGATTTTATTGGTTAATCGAATGTTAACTAGGGTGCGCCCGTTATTACTAGTAGAAACCTTTTAATAAACACTGGGTATTTATAAGATTTTTTGCGGGCTTTTAGGTATTTTTGGAATCCGGGTAATTTTTCCACTTAATTTGGTACTGGGTAAGTCCGTTTTGTTTTCGTATGTCGAAAATCCTTCCCACTTCGTACATTTGTTCGTTTTTTATTTTTACATTATTTTGTTTTGTATATATTTTGATTGTATTCGCTACTAACTTAAGTAATAAATTATGGAAAACTATATAAAGTCTGACTTTTGGTAGTAATTTAATTAATAGTTGTTTTTTTGAAATTCCTTCAATGATTTTATATAGTTTAATATATTTAAAATCGAGTTTTTTAATAGGTCATTTCGTTTAAATATTTTTTGTGGTTAGGTCAATCATTTCCCGTTTTTGAAAAATTAGTTTTTTTTAATTTCTTTTAGTTATAATATTTACTTATTTAATTACGTACGAACTTTAATTTTGTTTTTATTTTTTAATATAACTATTTAAGTTATTTTAATGTAAGGATTATTTTAACTTTAATTAATTTATTACGTATTTCTTAGTAAAATTTTGGTATGAATTTAAAGTTAACGTTTTTGTAATAATTAATATTATAGGTTAATTACGCAATAAGTAGATTTTTTAACCTAATAATTCTGGTCGTAATTAATGTAATATCGTAGGTATATTTTTATTATTTAATTTAATCGTTTTGTTTATTTATTTATCTGCGGTTTAAAAACGTTAAATAACTTATAGTTTAAGCTAAGTTATGTTATAAGATTTTATTAAAAGTTTAAAGTAAACGTAATTTTCTTATCAAAGATTATCTTTATTAGTAATTCGTATATAATAAAAATGTTTTCAAGAAAAATGCATATTATTTGTTCGGTGTCGGTATTTTCGCTGTACTGTATAAAATAAGAAAATTTCGTAAATCGATTAACGATTACGAAAATATTATTATAGTATATTTTTATTGCTAAGTTTTCGGATAAGGGAAGTTTAATAATGGAGTTTATAATAATTAAGTTTTATAATCGTTTTAAAACTAATAACGGTTATAGTTTTTTATATAATTTATACCGTAATATTTTAGCTTTATTATAAACGTCGTATTACTTTCGTATTTTCTGCGTTATTAATTTTATTTTAGAGCAATAATAAGTACGTTATAGTCGTTTTAGGGTTTTGCGGATTCTTAGATGTTAATATAGCGGATGTTTATGTATTTTTCGTATTGGGATTTTTTAACATTTCTTTGATATTTAAATTTTACTTGGTTTTTAGTTTTTAAGTAAGTTATTATTATATTGCTATATTTTCTAGTAACGTATAATACCAGCTCGCGAGCCATACCATCTCTCGAACCGCTTTTTAGCACTTCGTAACAACTAATCTAAATAACTTAACCACAACGGATTTAATTGATTTAATCGACGGTATTCCTTTTCGTTAACTATATCTACGGCTTTTAAATAAATGTACGCATTATATTAAAGCTTATTACGGACGCCATATTGCCATTTTTTTTTCTCAATTCGTATACGACAGCTATTATTAACAACTATTAATAACGCGTTTTTACTACTACCCCTTTTAACGGTTAAAAAATTCGTTTATCGTATATAGTAAATATTCTTTTTAATTGAATTTTTTTATTTTAATAATTTTATATACGTAGGTCGAATTATTACTCCGACAAATCCCGCGACAAGTTCTACGACACGCCCTATAACGCGCCCTAACGAACATTACAGCCTTATCCCGCAGCCTTATAACGCGTCTAATAATAAAGCCTTATAACCTTCTAATACGACGTATTTTCCACATATATAAAGCCAGGCAAAAAACACTCGCATATACGGGTTAAGGATTCGATCGGTAATCGGTTTTTTATCGGTCGGCTATAATACATTCGAAATAGGAGTAATATTGGCCTAAGTACGTCGGGGGGTAATCGGTCGCATATAGGTTAGTAGGAAAGAATTATAATATAGCGTCCGTAACAAGCCTTATATAATACGTATATATAATAAAATGCTGTAAATACAATTAGCGAAAAAGAATACGATCGATTTAAATTAATTAGATTTGTTATAATTAGGTTATTTAAATTAATTATTACGAAGTGCTAAAAAACGGCTTACGAGGTGGTGTAGCTCGCAAGCTGGTGTTCTACGTTACATATTAAAAGGTATTACCTTAATCGTATTAATTTATCGTTATTATAAGTGTTTTGTAAGATTTTATCGAAAATTATTTGTTAAATCTTAATTATATTTTCTTTTAAGTTTAAATCTTTACTAATAACATTTGTTTTACTATTTTTTTATTTTTTATAATAAATAATGATATAATTAAATTCGGATAAGTATTTTACGTACCGTATTTATTTTCCGATTAGCTCTTTCGTAGTAAAGATTTAAAAGATGTTTTTACAAAGTAAAAGTTAGGTCCAAGCCTTAATTACTAGGTTAAGCTAATATACAAAAAATAATTTTATAATAAGATTTCCACGATAAACATTATATCCAGTATTTTCGAATACGATAACTTTTTAAACGGTTTTCATAGTTAGGATAAATTACATACTTTAATCCCGTGCCTTACTTCGATTCCGACTAGTAGTTACTGACAAGCTTCGGCCCTAGTAAACCTTATGCCCGCTAGCCACGGTTTAACAGGGTTCTTAAAAGCAAACAATAGCTTTATACGGTAAACCTTAAAGATAAATCTTAAAAGCACATAAAAAGCTTTACAAGCCTTCGCTAGTTTTACGATTAGAAAATCCAATCTCGCTCGTTTCCATAGCACCTTTTTAAGTTTTTATTAATTAAGATACGAGCCGAAATAATATAGAATACTATATAACGAATACGCAATACCAGTTATCCGGAATGGGAAGGTTTCGATAAAAACCGTTCCGTTTACGGTAATTTATTCCAAAAAAATTACCGTATAATTTAAAGCAGTCGACGTAACTATCGATTTGGAAAATTATTACTAAAAAAATCGACTTCTTTTTTTAATTTTCGGATATTATTTACTTTTCGATAAAAAAAGTTTACTTTTTAACGAGCTTATTATACATAATTTCGATTTAACGGAAAAACTGCAGGCGAAAGTATAGGGGGATAAGGATAATAAGGTTAACAAGTTAAACAATGCCGAGATTAAGCTGCTAAAACGTTGTACGTTGGAGGATTACGAGCGTTAGTTTGTTTGGCTGCTTAAAACTGCAAGGAACTTCCAGAATTCTGACAAGAATCGACGTGGATAAGAGCGGGATTAGGCAATCTAGAGTCGCCTTGGAGTGAGACACCTGCGAGACGGAAGGGTATTAATAAAACATAGGAATTAAGGTAGCAATTTATCATTTTATCTAATTTTATATATACGGTTACGTTTTCTCGAAAGAGAATAAAATGTTTTTATGGTTTGTATATATTTTAACCTGGTAAAAATTGTTTTTGAGGTATTACCTAAATTTCTTAAAAGTTTTGACGATAGCTATAAATTTTTCATCGTAAATAGAGTAATTTAATTCGGCTTTTTTTATTTTATAAAAAAAGAAAAAATAATAATATGTAGGTTGTTTTAATTATTTCGGTATTTAATTATTACGTTTAAGGCGTAATTCGAAATATCGGTTTTTAGTTTAACTACGCGATTAAGGTGGTACATAATTAATATTGGCTTGTTAGTTATCGCATTTTTGATTTTTTCAAAGGTTTTTTTTACGTTTAGTACTTACAGAAATTTTTTATTTTTTTTCGTTAATGCTGATAAAAGTACGATTATTTTTCTGAAATTCCGGATAAACTTTTTATAGTAATCGGCAAATTCGAGGAAGGTTTGTACATTTTTAACTGTAATAGACCTAGCTTATTTTTATACTACAGCGATCTTTTTAAGGTTTATTTAAAATGTTCGAAAGGAATGATATGTTTTAAGAATTTTATTTTTTATATATGAAACTTGCTTTTTTTTACGTTAATTAGGAGGTTAGTATTTTATAATACTTATAGGATTTAGTAAACGTATTTTGTATATACCTTTTTTGTTTCCGAATAAATGAAGATGCTATCGAGATAATATATAATAAAAATGTTTAGGTACTTTTTTAATACGTAATTAACCATCCGTTGAAAAATTACTGGCACGTTCGTAAGTTCGAAAAGCATAACGAGGTATTCGTATAACCCGTATTTTATTTTAAATGTTATTTTCCATTCGTTTCTTAAATTAATTCGAATTAAGTTATAACCGTTTTTAAAGTTTAAGTTCGTGAATTATTTTGCTTTATATAAACGGTTTTTATTTCCGTAATTAAAGGTAATAATATTAGATTTTCAACGGTAATATCGTTTAATTATCGATAATTAATTACTAATCGTAGTTTTTCGGTTTTTTTGGTACGAAGAATATTTGGTATTTTGCTAATAACTTAAAGCGTCGTATATAACCTTTTCTAAATATATCTTTTAAATATTCTTTAAGTACGTATAATTCGTTTTTATTTAAGTTATAAATAAAGTAAAATGTAATTATTTTGCCTTTTCTAAGAGTTATTTTATAATTTTATTTATTATGTTTTAATTATTTCGTTTCGAACATTTTCTAAAATAATTCTTTATATTTATAGTACTATGGTAGTATGTTAATTAGGTCGTTTGATTTCTGGGGCTGTTGCTATAAATCATTATCTCTTATTGAAGTTTTGCTTAAATGGTAATAACTATACGTTAAAGTTTCTTTGTTACCCTTTTTTCCTTTTTCTTTTTCTTTAGATAGTAATGTATTTATCGTATTTTTATCCCGGTATTCGTCGTTATCTTTAATCGAGTATTAAGATTTTATTATGTTTTTTATTAGTTAATAAAGTATAAGGCGAAATTTATTTAGCTAATTTCCTAATCGATTAAAAGGTTATATTTATATAATTAAAGTTTTTTTAAAATTATGTCGTTATTTTCAAATAAAACGATATCGAAGTTCATTATTTGGTTTCGTTTTTGAATAATAATTTTAAAGTAATTCATTTTGTATGTAATTTTTCCGTCGTTGTAAGCAAACTTTTAACCTTCGGCGTTCGTCGCGATATAAGGTTTTAATTTGTATTTTTCGTTAGAGGAACAGGGGTTCCTGTTTTAAACAGACTAACCTTTAAGGCCTAACGCGCACCTATCGCTGCTAAACCCCGGACAAGTAGGCTTGGCTCTTGAAATAATCTGGTTAATCTAGGTGATCTGGGACCAAATTATATAGATCACATAGATTTACGACATACTTACTTTAAAAGTTAGGATATATAATAAATCGGTTTTTAATATAAATAGCACTTATTTAATTTCGCTCTTTAGCTATTAATTTAAGTTTACAGCTAAAAAACAGCCGTTTTTTACTATAAGAACAGTTTTTAAATCTTTTTAACGAATAAACTTTTAATACATTATTTTCGCCTTATTATTACCTACACATTAAAACCTTGTTTCGGATACTGCTTATATCTTTAAGTAAATATATAATAAGGTCGTTATATTTTGATGGCTTTTTAATTAATTACCGACGAATAATTTAAGGCATAATTAGAAGTAAGGTTTCTTAAACGTAATAAAAATAATAATATAAAAAAATGTTTAGAAAATAGATAATATATCCAATTCCCGTTACTAACTAATAAAGGATTAATAACTAAATTAAAAAACTTGTTTTTTATTAAAAAAGCTTTTTAATTAATTGATAATATAGTACTTCTTACCACCCGATTGTAAAAAAAAAACCCTTGTTCCAGCTTTAACAATAACCTTCCCCGACTTTTCGGAAGATATTTAAAGGTCAGGGAAAGAAGTTAAAAAAGGAAAAGGTCGAAAAAGTCGAAAAAGTCGAAAAAGTCGAAAAAGTCGAAAAAGTCGAAAAAGGAGAAAAAGGAGAATATAAGGTAAGGAACTAAAAAAAAAGAACGGACGGCCAAAAAAAAGCTAAATGCCTTAACCGCGGAGGTTCGAACCCTAAAAAAGGAAAATACCAAACTCGTTTAATAAGGAAAGATACTAATCCCCCCTTTATTCGGATTTACTAAAGGAAAAAGTTAAGTACAAACTTCCGTACTTTTTTTATTCGGTCTAAATTAAATTCGAAAAAGAATTATCTTATTTCCAGCTTATTATAAGATGTTAGATATTAAAGGTTATAAATTAACTCTTTTAAAACTTTACGATAGGTTTACGAATATAAAGAGATTTTCAATTTAAGCTAAATTTTACTTTAAATTTTACGAAAACTATTTAACGGAAAATTATTAAGAAATAATGGTTATTTCGTAGCTATTTATCGGAAAGGTTCTTTTATAATTTAAACTAATTATAAAAAATTATTTAAGGAATTATTTTCAAGAATTTTCGAAAGTTATTAATTATATTTTTAACGATTATAAACATTATAAAAAACGGATACGAATTTTATTCGGACATTTAAATAAAGAATAACATATAATTAAATAACTGTGCTTTCTCCGCCAGATTAAGTTAGGAACGGAATATATGATTAAATTCAACCGTTTAACAGCAATTTTCAACTGGCTAAAAACGCGTTATTTTATTTCTATTACGATAATCTAAAGCTTTAAATTAAGAATAAATTATATATAGAACCTAAGTTAAAATCTTTTGTAAAATATATTAACAAGGTTATTATTACCGACCGACGTACTTTTAACCCGTATTTTTTTTAAAAAAAGGAGCCCGGTAAATAAAGCGACGATAAAGGTTTTAACAACCGAAATAAATAAAAATAAAAGCATACTTTAAAAGGAAACAAATACCGATTCAAAAAAGTTTAAAAAAGATAAGTTCAACGTAAAATGTTTTAACTATGGCAAAAAGGGATATTTCAAAAGCAAATATCGCTTTTCCGCTAAAAGGAACTTTAAAAAGGAAAGGATTTCTTAACCCTAGAAAAAAGCTAAAACGGCTAAATAAGAAATAAACAATAAGGTAAAAGAAAAGAAGGAAGTTAGCTTAATTTCCCTCCAGTTAAAATTTACTATTACTATAACTACTTAAATTTAAAACGATATCCTAAAGTACGAAAATTATCCTATATACCAGGATTTTAAAGTTAAAGCCTATAAATATTATCCCGGATAAACGGGTTTTAAAATAACTATAAAACTAAAATACCTTTATTATCTTAACGTATAAAAATGCAAGATGTATAAAGCAAATAGCTAGTTTCGACCAGACTTTAGCAATTACGGATAATTATCCCCGGAACTTTACGAACTTCCAGAATACACTATACACCCGAAACTATCGACGAATTCTTACAACCTGCTACATTTCATTTCTTGCTACCTCGAAAATTATCTCGTTCACCTTAAAGCTAAAAAAAATAATAACTTTTGGCCTAAATAAAACAAAAAACGTCTACCGAACTAGATAACAAATACCGATATATAAAAACTTTCCGATAACCAAAATACTCTAGATCTTGTTATCTATATCTTAAGTTAAACGAAGTTAAAAGGCTATATAACAAGGATGTTTATATAATTTTCCGATATTTTGCGTTTAATATAAGCTTTTAAATATAAAAACACCTTTTACGAAAATTCATACCGTTAAAGCTATAACCTATAAGATACAAAACTAAAAAGCAAACTAAAAGAAAATAATTACCCCCGAATATAAATACGGCAAAAAGATATAATTTAGATAGAAAAGTAATTAATATATTAAACACGTAATTAAAAAAGCTCGCCAATCGAGATCTGCTTAAACCGGACGGTATTAAAAATTAAAAGATTTTAAAGGCCTTCGAAATTAAAGTATCGAAAAGCCTTAATTTACAAGATTTTATGCGAAGTAATTAAAAAAATACGCAGTTAAATTAAGATTTCTTTTAATACGAAGATAAAATATTTAAAATTATAATCGATTTAAGAATAAAAGGTAATTTTATTTTTTTGGTAATAACGAAAAAATATCAAGTTCTTTAGAAATATAAGTTAAAGTTTTATATGTTACGTATAATAAATGGAAACCTATTTACGTACGAAAATGGACGAATTTTTAAAGAAACTGAAAAATTATCTGTTTAGATTTAAGGATACCAAGAACGAATTTCGCTGGACATCGCCGACATCTCTAAGCACGACGTTATTTTGGGAATGCTATAGCTCAGGTTCAGCAATCTACATATTAACTGGAAAAGTTAAACACTTTCCAGGGAAAACGAATTACTAAAAAAAAAACGATTAAGAAATTTGCTATGTTATTAAAGAAATAAAAATTTTAAATTAAACCTCTACGAGACCACTTAAGTACTAAGGGTTTAAAAAATTATTCAAGGATAAGAAAGATTATAAGTTACCGCTATATAGTTAATGGGATTATAAAATACCTATTAAAAAGAGTATTATCCTAAATTGTATAAGATTTATTATATAAACCCAAATAAGTTAAAGGCGTTATGGAAAAGTATTTCATTTAAATTAAAAAAAAGGTATATCTAATTCTTTAATTGTTTCGTTAAATATCCCGTTTTTATAGTACTAAAAACTAAAAATACACAGTAAAAACTTAACTTAACGAAAACTTAATTTTAAAAAAGTAATCGATTACAGATAATTAAACGATATTACGATTAAAAACGGATATCCTTTAACCTTTATAAATACGTCAAAAAAGAACGTTAACAGAGTTAAATAGTTTATTATATTTAGACAGTTACTATCGCATCAAAATAGCTAAAAAAGAAAATTAGAAAACGGTATTTAAAATAATATATAAATTTTACGAATATAAAGTAATACCTATAGAACTTATTAATGCCCCCGCCAGTTTCCAGCGCCTAATTATAACTACCTTTAGAAAATTCCTAGATAAGTTTATATTCGTTTATCTTAACAACATTTTTATTTACTTCGAAACTCTAAAAAAGCATAAAAAGCCCGTTACTCAAGTATTTAAGATATTAGACGAAGCAAATATCCGAATTAACCCAGCCAAAGATATATAGTATACGCAAAAGGTAAACTTTCTGGAATACATTTTTACCGCCGGCAAAATTCAAATTTAACGATTTAAGATAAAAGCAATTAAAAACTGGCTTATTTAAGATAACATAACCGTTATAGATATGCGGCAAATTTGACGATTTACAAAATACGTACGCGGCTTAGTTAAAAAATACGGAGATATAGTTAAATTATTAACGAAACTTACTACTACAAAATACGTAAACAAAAGTTTGAACTTTTTAAAAAAGCTAAAAAAGTATTTTAAATTTTAAAAATATAATTACTTATAAACCTATTATAAAACTACCTAACGTAAATAAAAGTTTATTATTAAAACCTCGTTTAAGTTATAGCCTTACTTAATTTTCCCAAAATTTCGTCCTAATTACTTAATACTTTATTAACTTTACCCCAGCTTTTTTTAGGGTTGCCGCTTTTATATTACCGGAATTCCTTTACTTATTAATACGGCCCGCTTTATTTCACCGGGTTTACCCGCTCATTTGCCCGTATTTCCTTGAATCTTACGCCGGTATTTATCATATCCCATTTTTCCCGGTTTTATTTACCTGTATTTTCAAACCCCTATCTTTATTTCAGTTTCTTAAATTTCTTACTTCTTTTATACTTTTAATTCTTTTAACTTTTTTAATTTCTTTAACCTTTTTACTCATTTTAATGTTTTAACTTCTTTTAATTCTTCTTTCCGAAAAAAAATTAAATATATATAAATAAAAATTTAAAAAAATGAATAATAAAAAATTTAAAAACTATAAAATATAAATAGAATATAAATAAATAAAATAATATGTTATACATTTATTTCGGACATATTACCAATCCGGACAGTTTTTAGCATATTTTAATTATTAAGGTTTAATTATTTATTTCTTAATATTAATAATATATAACGGATTATAATAAAAAAAATTTAACCTAGCCGTTTAAGCTAAAAAAAAATCCTAAGCTTAATTATAAAAAGCTTAGTTTTATTTATAAAGTTGCTTAATTTACTTTATATAAACGATATAACGGTATATTTTCCTTTAATAACTATATAATCGAATCGCAAAAATTAACGCCGACCGAAAAGAAATGAATTGTCGATCGAATCCTTAACTTAAATATACGAGCATTTTCTATCCGGTTTTAATATATTAAAAATATGGCGAATTTGTTATTATCCTAACGCGTTACGGTATGCGTTGGGGTTAACTAGGCGTCGAAATTTATTAAACGGTAAAAAAAAGTTCCAAATGTATTAAAATCGAAAGATCGATTATTAAAGGGTATTATGCGAAAATCCGGAGGTATTTCGTAAATAATTTAAGCTAGTTCGGGTTATAATCGCAAAATACGGTATCGTAAAAAAGGATATTTATAACTTCGATAAAACGGGCTTTTTAATAGGGCTTTTAATAACATACGGCATAATAATTACAAATATCGAAAAACGTAAAAAATTTAAATAAACGCAATAAAGCAATCGGGAATAAGTAATAATTATATAAGCTATTAATTCAGAAAGTTGGATTATACTGTTATTTATTATTTTAGCGGGGAAAACCTACCTTAATTCTTAATTTTACGATAACTTATTCTTAGTAAATTAAAAAGTCGGTATTAGTTATAATAACTAAATAACGAACGAATTAAGTTTAAAATAAATCCAGTATCCCGATAAACATATTCGAACGCGGACGAAAAAAACGAAACGCCTTCTTATCCTCGACGGTTACGAAAGCCATTATTCGATAAAATTCGAAAAATACTACGCGAATAACGACATTATTACTTGCATACCTTCCTATTCTTCCTATCGGCTCCAACCTTTTAACGTATCCTGCTTTTCCGTTTTAAAACGTACTTATTCGCTTTATATCGAACATTTAATGTAACGTTATCATACCTATATTACGAAAAAAAGATTTCCTCGCCGGTTTCTACGACACGTTTAAAGCTGCCATAACGTACGACAATATCAAAGCTAAATTCGCAAAAACTGGGCTTATTTCATTCGATCTTAATAACGTCCTTTTCGAATTAGAAATTCCTTCAGCTATACCTACGCCCACCGTTTCCCCACTTACTTTTTTCGGTTCTATACGTTCCCCTCTTGCGAAAACATTTCGAAATATCTAAAAAAAGAAAAAAAAAAAAAAAAAAAAAAAAAAAAAAAAAAAAAAAAAAAAAAAAAAAAAAGGGCGTTATTTGTAGAAAAAAAATCAGGAATTACCAGAGAAGCTCGCCGACAAAGATAATTAAATCGATTAATCTTTTCACAAAAAGTAACTTGATATTTTTATACGAAAACGTTTTTCTTATAAAAAAAGCAGCCAAATTACGCGAAACCAACCATCTCCTTAGCAAACGCCAAAATACTAAAAACAAATATTTTCAAAAAAAAAAAAGAAATATTTACTATATAAAAAAAAACAAGCTTTTCTAGCCGAAAAAGAAAGAAGTAATAAAAAGTCCCAGTTAATAGCAACTAAAGATAACCGTCGTAAAAAGGTTAAAAAAAGGAACGGAAATGTAACGTTTACGATAACCCCGGATATAATGCGCGTACTTATAAAAAAGCTGTAAATACGTTTAACGATGAAAAATTCGATTGATTTAAATTAATTTAATATGTTATAGTTTTCTTTATTTAAATTTGTTATCGCAAGGTATTAAAAACCGTCCGAAATGATGGTATGTCCGGAATAGTAGTATAGCACGTTAAAATAAAATAAAATAAAATAAACTTAAAAACCCCATTTTAATTTTTCTTTTAATTTCTTTTTATTTCTTTTTAATTAAATATGTTTTTTCTGGTTATAAAAACTTTAATTAAAGTTCTTTTAATTCCTTTTAAATTTTCTTAAAAGTGATTTTTAATGCCTAACCTTTAATAATTATACCTTCCGTTTCGAAATTCTATTTATAATACCTTTCTTTATACCGAGCTTTTCGTTATTATAATACCGGCTACTTATTTTTACCGTACCGGTTTATATTTTTATCTATGTTATCGCCTAACCGGCTTTAATTTATACTTACTTTCCCCGCTTTACTATTTCCTTATTTTTACTATTCCGGCCCTTCTATTTTATTAGCCCGGCTTTTTGTTATCCATTTTTATTATGCCGGCCCCATACCCTCCTAGTACTAACCTTACCACCCCGGCCGAACTTTCGATTATCCTTAATATTTCGACCTTGTACCCCCCCGCCAC